>JAJKFL010000013.1:5200688-5498188 GCA_021186555.1 Reticulitermes speratus | reverse complement strand
TCAGGCTTCCGCCGCGGTGTAAATGAGATCTTCGTTCTTCTGGGATATTACGCAGCGTAGATTGGTACTTACCGACGTTTCGGGATAACCTATCGGGTCCCATCTTCAAGGGTTAAGCAGTCCAAGAAGAATGCTTGATACTCGAAGATGGGACTGGTAGGTTGTCTCGAAACGTCGGTAACTATCTACCAATCTACGCTGCGTAACATCCCAGAAGATCGAAAATCTCAACTGTTAGCGTCTCAAACTGGATTCCGTGTCATGGATTTAGTTAGTTAGTTAGTTACTCAGACAGTCAGTCAGTTTAAGGTGACATTCCAAACACATTCTGTACGTTTGAAGTCGCTTACTCCGTGTATTTTAATCAACGTATTTTCTGTTAATGAACCAACTAAATGCACACACACCATACGCAACTCCAACATGTTTCGGCACTACTGTGCCATATTCAGGGAGTTCTTACACCAAGTTTTAAATACTAGCTAAAATTTTAAAACTTGGTGTAAGAACTCCCTGAAGATGGCACAGTAGTGCCGAAACATTTTCGAGTGATAAAAGACTGTACCACTGTGTATGTTGTTTGTGCATTTTGTTAGTTTAATTTACAGTTTACACGACTGATGTGAGAAAGCGGTGACAGAGGTTCAAATACTTAACAGGACGTGACGTCACTTACAGTGCACCTCCGCGTGGGTTACTATTTCTCCTATTGTCCTTCCGCTTCTGTGGCACTAACAAGGAATTGATACAGACTGAAGGTGAGATGGTGATTTGGGATTTGAGGTTCTTCTGCAGAGTCCACCGAAACGTTGAAATTACGAAACTACGAAATCGTATAGCGTCACATCCCGAAAGACCGTAATTAAAATGACAGGTTCGAATCCTGAGAGGTCCTTCGAAAATTGTAAGCTACTTGTTTTAAATTCTAAGTGGGGTTTATACTTGGTCTTCACGTTCAAGAATAATAATTACAGACAAGAAAGATAGAAATTACAGCGGAAAGGAGAAAAATTACTTAATGAGGGACATGGTTTGCAGTACTGGATGTCCTTGGCAAGTACAATGAGTGGGAACACAGTTGTGTATTCAGCTTTGTGTTTGGGAAGTTTAAGGGTCGATCGCTTTGGGGATTGGAGGATATATAAGAATGAATCTTAGACACAGCTGCGAGAACCAGATTGAATTTACTCATAATCAGCGATATTTTTCAGCTGGTGCGCGCCGATACTCATATCGGCAAACAATTGTAACGTACCTGTAAACGTTTTCAAAAGCTTCATATCAGTGGCAAACCAGTAAGTGTAATTTGTGATGTCTGTTAAGCCGGGATTAGACGGCGTGCGGCTCGTCGAGTGACGTGACGTCACTTGCTCGGCCAACAGATCGGAACAGAAAAGACAATCTGGCTACACGACGCAGCGCAGCTCGGCAAATGGCGGACCAGCGGCCTTGCTCGGGTAGGTTCGGCTCGGCTTGTTGAATAACGCGTCGCGTTGTTCTCCTGCGACCCGCTTGGCGCGTAGACTGCAAGTCCCGTGTAGCCGCAACAGCTGCCCGCGCCTAGTCCCTTTGAGGATCGTGAAAAAACCGCTTCTGCGGCGATCGAACGAGCCTCGCTCGCCCAATCACAAGCCGCTCCGAGCCAGGCCGGATACATGGCGCGTTTGAATACGATTCTTTGTCAATGACGTCAGTTATAACGTACAACGAGCCGAGCCACGCGCCGTCTAGTTGAGCCTTTACGGAAATCGGGGAATATCATGGTTAAATCAGTAAGTATGAAGTATAAGTAAACCACTGGGATATCCTGACACTTCACGTTCATTTCAGCTTCCACCTGCATGATTTAATGATCCGAGCATTTAGAAGCAGGAGTGTGACAAACTGTCAGCAGGTTATCTGGAAACTCTGATATATGATACGTGTGAGCTGCTATTCGTTGGCCCTCGGTAACCAAGTCCCTTATCTTTACATGACCTCGTGATCATCACAAAACACAGGAAACAACACGTACTGACCTCACAAGACAGGATACAGTACACAAGGACCTTATCATATGACCTTTAAAATAACAACCGTCCTTTAGCACTTTGAACTTATTTGCTTTTCATTATAATTCTGTTCGCTGTTCTTTATCGCGCCATTTCTGCAGTTACTAATGTTAACGAGCTGGGAGGCACGGTGATCGAATCCCGGTGGGGGCAAGATTTTCCGCACCCGTCCAGACCGGTCCTGAGGCCCACCCAGCTTCCTGTACAATGGATACCGGGTCATTCCCGGGGGTAAAGCGGCCGGGGCGTGGCGTTGACCACCCACCCCATCTAGCACCAAGGTTAAAGAAAGAGTAGAGCTGTACATCGCCTACCCCTTTGGGGCTTAATGGTAGGTTATAGGGTGAACTCAATTCTTTCTTTAACCTCGGCGCTAGATGGGGGTGGGTGGTCAACGCCACGCCCCGGCCGCTTTACCCCCGGGAATGACCCGGTATCCACTGTATAGGAAGCTGGGTGGGCCCCAGGGCCGGTCTGGACAGGTGCGGAAAATCTCGCCCCCTACCGGGGATTCGATCACCGGACCGTCCAGCCCGTAGTTTCTCATCTAGTCAAGAATTTAACTTGCATTTTGTGGAACCCAAATTTTCGCTACCGCGTTAATAAAAGCCAGCTACCTGTTCCTATCGTGAGCCAGATCAATCCAGTCCTCGCTCCTCATCCTATTTCTTAAAGCTCCATTTTAATATTATCCTCATATTTATGTTAGGCCTTCAAAGTGGCATATTTCCCTCAGGTTTCCCAACCAAAATCCTGCATGCACTCTCCTGTCCCCCATACGTGCCACATGCCCAGCCCATTTTATTCTTCATTCCTTATTAACCTTGATGTTCATTTAATACATATTAAACCGTATTACGCAACATATGAATCTTCTGGTGCACGGTTCATCACACAAGAGCTACAGCAACTTTCTGAAGTTGGAAGTTACATGTTCGGTGCTTGTCGTCAAATATGATTACAAGCGCTGGCATTAACGAGATTCATACAAAAGTAATGTGCCATTATTTTTGTATGAGTTTTAGGTAAAGTCGATAGTTAGACTGCAGGTTCATGTGTTTTTCAATTATCATTACCAAGAAAAGTAAATTTCACCCGGCAACAGTCAATGTATACCTCTAATATTAATCTAATAAAGGCCCAGTCAGCACTTTCGGAGATGAAACATGCCGACAGACGAACACTGCTATATTTTAAAATTGAAATTAAAACCAACTTGATGCACACTCACTATTAAAAAAAACTTTAATAGTAGATTAATTAACCCGACATGTTTCGGTCAGGTACCTGACCATCTTCAGGGGTATACTACATTTAGTTGCGTAGACCATGTTAGTATGTAGTATACCCCTGAAGATGGTCAGGTACCTGACCGAAACATGTCGGGTTAATTAATCTACTATTAAAGTTTTTTAATAGTGAGTGTGCATCAAGTTGGTTTTAATTTCAATTTCAATTTATACAAGATGAACGGTGAATACAATATTAAATACTGCTATATTTTATTTTATGTTATGTGCAAAAGGTACTCATGAACAGGGACGTAGCTGGAGGAGGGTGGCGATCGAAGCGGCCGCCCGGGTCAGCAGAGTCGAAGGGGCGGCAAAATTAATATTTTAAAATAAAAAAAGATTTCCTGCGTTCAAAATATTTTAAATTAGTGAGCCCTATATAAGGAAATTAAATTGTGATTTTTTAAATTTCATAATTTCGGTTACGGACGGCATTTCTGATTACTCGCCCCTGGCGACAAAAAATCTAGCTACGCCACTGCTCATAAAGCTGTATAAGTGATACGTATCTAGCCTCCTATTGAATGGTACCGAGGGCTCTTACCTGGTGGTAAAGCGGGGCGGGGCTTGAAGCTGACCATTCACCTCCACCTGGTGTAGAGGTTAAGAATGAGGAGTACGTATACACCTCTACTGTCCCTTACGTCATTATGTGCAGAGCGACTTTATCTTTACTTTAGAGGAATATCTGCTATATTCAGTATTCTCAACAGACATTTTTTCTGGTCTTCAGTAAATTTTTTAATTTGGTCTTTACACAATTTTACTGTTGTTACGGACATTCAATTTGTTCTCAACGCTCTTGCGTGTGTCTTAAAGGGCAGAACGACTTGAATTTGTAGTTATTTTGTTTTGGTTACACTCATTCCATCGGTTGCAATTGCGTATTACCAACATTCTTCTGCATTTGGAGGGGGCCTACTTCATTATTAAACAGCAAACAGTTGTGGCATACGTATTCTAGACTGAACGATTAATAGCTAACTTGTGTCTCCAACCGGATATTCAGGTATGAAAGTAATGTCCCACCACCCCCCCCCCCCCCCCCCCGTCCTATATGTTATACTTCTCAATCGCGATGTATGTAGACATTGCTTTCCCAGATCTTGGAACACGCTTCGCCTAGCAAGGTCACCTACACCACTGGGAAAAAATGTTCGTCTGGAGCCCTTAGTCAGACCCTTGCCTAAGTAATATGGTATTTAAAGTTCAGGAGGCGCCAATTTCGCCCGTTAGCATACAAAGGTCAGAATGAACAAAATATCATTGATTTTCGCGTTCCATATTGGCACTTTCTGATGAATCATGTACTATAGGTAGTCGAACCATGTATAGCCATCGTTTACGTAATGATTCCAGCATGATAAATGCTGGAAATTTCACTGCCTTCTGTTTACTTACCGATCGATACATGGATATCGATGCACGCAACGTAGTCGTGAATTACATAACTTCCACTAGATGGCAGACATGTCCTTACTAGTTCAGCCATGATAAAACGGTGAAAGCATACACACACACACGTCACAGGCAGTGTCCAATGGAAAATTTTACAACTCTCCAAGGTTAAATAACAACAAGGCACTTCCCCCTAAGTTTACTGCCACGTTCCTGCTTCCTCCCTGGCGCAGCACAAAAAAAAACACACACACACAGCTGTAATGTATTTACAAGACTGATTCACACTGAACACTCTTCTACCAAAGGCTTGTAAAATAATGCATGGAAAGGGTCGGTTATACATTACATAACTCTGCTCCTTATAAGTCTTTATTTGTTCAACTGACTGTGAAATATTAAACAAAAAGCGGCACAAGGTCAATACAAAATTAAACTTCCATTCATGTCAAACCCACAAGTGTATATATATACTCTTTCCAGGAATGCCAAGTTTAAATCAGATTAGTAACATATCAGTATATGCATACTCACATACCAACATGAGGATTGCAGGTATTTCACTGGATTATAACAGCATTTTAAACAAATTAACCAGATATTAATAATCATAAGAAACCCCCACAGAAACAGTAACCAACATAAAGATTTACCATGCTGAAATGATAATTACTGACACCTGGAACACTGGGTATCCTTCATACTCATAAAACCTATATGTTGTTGGCTACAGCAAGTTCTACTGACTGACAATGCAGTTTTACATTACTAGGTAGCTACCTGGCATACCACTACCAAAACAGAATATGTAGTAACTAGGTTTTATGGAATGATGGTCTGAAAAACACTGCTTAGTTATGAGCCCCAAATTACTGCAGTCATGTGTTCTTACAATTTTAATCTTTATCAAGTTGCAAAGTAGCTTATTTAAAATAATAGTCATACATTATTATGCTGCAGACAAATTGGAAAGGAAAATGTTTTGTATCAATGTATTTTACAGTTGGCCACAATCCACAACGTTGATCTTCTTGCTCGTCTTGCCACTCTGGGAACCCAGACTTTCCAGCTGTAAAAGAATTTTTTGATCAGAAAGTATACAGATTGGAAGAGGTCAGTTTTCAGTTTATGAAAGATTATTATTAAACATACCTTCTTCACAACATCCATTCCCTCTACAACAGATCCAAAAACAACATGACGGTTATCCAACCAGCTTGTTTTCGCAGTAGTAATAAAGAACTGACTTCCATTAGTGTTTGGTCCAGCATTGGCCATGGAGAGCATTCCTGCAAGTAAATACAGGAATTCATAAATAGTATTGGATCATGTGTA
This sequence comes from Reticulitermes speratus, assembly GCA_021186555.1. Taxonomy (NCBI): domain Eukaryota; kingdom Metazoa; phylum Arthropoda; class Insecta; order Blattodea; family Rhinotermitidae; genus Reticulitermes; species Reticulitermes speratus. Next base: position 5,492,112 of record JAJKFL010000013.1, on the reverse strand, counting down.
CATAATGACAATCAGTTTGCAACTATATATATATATATTTTTTTATGGCTAATGGGGTTCATTGTGTTTTTGTTGTGTGACAGTGTTTTCGTTAGTGGGTTATTTTATACTTGTATATACACACATGATCAGTTAACAACTACACATATACAGACCTGGTCCAGTGTGCTTCAGCTGGAAATTTTCATCCTCAAATTTGTTACCATAGATAGATTTTCCTCCAGTGCCGTTGTGCATGGTGAAATCTCCTCCCTGGCACATGAAGTTGGGAATGACACGATGGAACGTGCTGCCCTTATAGCCAAAGCCCTTCTCGCCCGTACATAAGGCACGGAAATTTTCGGCTGTTTTTGGTACAACATCATTTCGAAGCTGCAAATAAAATTCCATTAACCTGGTATTTTGTAAAAAATATTTATGTATTAACACCTTACTGTCCTAAAGTAATCCCAGCTACCACGTTTCCCAGTTTTACTTTATTCAGTTTTTCAAACGCCACATCCAAGCACCATTTTGGACAGCAGACTGACGCCAACCTCGTGGACTAAGAGCAACATTATCAATGCCGTATCGTGCTTCGTTTGCGAAAAATTATAAAAACGTAAAACAATGGGCATAAAAGATTAGACAATTCCAGGCCATGTGACAATATAGTTAGAAACCGGCATCAATATCACACTAGTGATCACAATGGTGTGTCAATACTATCGTACTATTTTTAACCGCATCTATGAAAGTACAAATAGAAAACCAACATACCTCCATCACAATTCTTCCTACAGGCTGGTTATCAGCACTCATATCAAAATAAACTGTTGGGCGACTCATTTTAGACGACAAATTACAGACACTTACACACACAATCTCCCGCAACCTACACACCACACCAACTCTATGGAAGGAAGGGCAAGACAGCGATTGGCGGTAAACATGGAACGCTACTCGTGCCATTTTAACGACAAGTGACGAGAAAATACCGTTCATCACAATTACACCATATAAGAAACGAAGCACTTAACGTAATTTATTGTGTTAATATAAGATGACAGTAAATGAGAAATATGGAAATGCATTTTTACATAATATTTATTAATTAACATAGGAAATCTGAGAACTATTTTCTCTTGCGGACAGGAAACGTAGTCCGTGTAATTACTATTGTAACCCACAATGAATCTTTATGAACTATAAACACCTGTATTTAAATATATTGGTATTGAAATAATTTTAATAGTTGCATTTTGGATACATTCTAAAATTTAAAGGTTTGAAAATAAAGCTCACATGATTCTCATTAGCAGTGGAGTCTGACGCATGCGTACGTTGTTAATGACAGGAAGAAAGTCAATGCCGCATTTATTATACAAAATGTAGTTAGTAGGTACGTAAATGTTAATGTAAAAAAATGTGTAATGCTGGTATCATAATTAAGAGTTGCGATGTTATTCTCATTTTGTGCCATTCAATATTTCTGTCGACATGCGACGTAGTAAATGGCGTTAAAAATACCGAATATGTGTGGTATGCATCTGTGGCGTTATGTTGTGTAATTTATGAATTGCCGTTTATAGACCTTAATATTTGTTGCCGAGTATGTATACTTTTGTAATTGAGATGCGTACGCATGTATGCTTGTGTGTGTTTTTGTTGTTACAAACATAAATCAAGATAGTAACGTAAGAAAGTCAATATATCAAAGCCCAAGTATGAGGGGTTTATTTTTGTCGTTGTATTTGACTTAGTAGTGTACGCAGGGTTGAAGTTCGTAACTTTTGCATGCAGTTCATTCAAGTCTGGAATTGGTTTAGCAAGTGATCGTTTGTTTTTACGTTGTAGGTCATTGGAGAGACACAAAATACCATGTCTCAATTTGGAGCAACTGCAAAAAATCCACCATGGGTTAGGACGACAGGTAAGTTTGGTAAAGTTAATCCTCAGGATGATCATGTGTGTTATACTTGTCGGCAAGTTTGGTGAGGTGTTTTAGTATTGATGATGTGTGTTAGGCCCATACTCTTTTGAGGTGCAAGAAAGAACTCACTTTTGAAGTGTGTATGTTTTTTCACAAGCCTGTCAGATTTGGTAGGTGTACTGGATTGGCGTGGATTGCAGTCAGCATTGTGAGATAGTGGCTTTAAGTGAGAACCATTCTGTCTGCAGCTCAAACGATGGCTACTGGTGTGACGCAGCAGCAGCAACAGCTCCAAACGCAGATGATGGGGCAGACCACTATGGTTGCCAACCCGACCATGGTTCAATATCAGCAGCCTCAACAAGTCTTCCAGGCACCGATGGGAATGCAACAGGTTGCTAAATGTTGCAATATTGGCTTGTAGGATAATTTTTGAAGTGAAAGCCCAGGTTCCGGATAGCAGTATGTGATACCTGTATTGCTGCTTCACCCAGTTTTTCTGTTCCTGCCTGGAACAGCCATGGAGATTGCACATGCAACATAGGTGACATTACTTCTGCAGTATCATAGTTAATGTTGTCCATCCCATTCCATTCTATTTCAGGCTGGAATGACCATGACATCAATGACAGGTACAATGGGTGCTGCAAGTGTTGCTATGCCAACATCACTTGGAGGGACTCAGGTAAGTTCATACATTATTAGTTGATTTCAGATGCATGTTAATCTCAGCACTCTTTGATAGTTACATCTTTAATAAAAATTTTGTTAAACATTTTTGCAAATTTGTTGTAGAGAGGAATATAAACTTGCCTTTTGACAAATCGTAGGTAAAATTATAAACATTAAGTATTTGAATTAGGAATATATATAGTATTTCAGTATGGAATGTTGTGTTAGAATCAGGGGTTATTACAAATTAAGAGCATACATGGTTAAGTTTCTCAGCTGTGACTTCTTGCTAATCTTCATTCACTGACACTTTGAAATACTATGGCACTTTGAAATGCTGCAGGGTGATTCATATAGAATGCAGCGAAAATATTTAGTTATAGATTAAGAATGAATAAACAAAATGTTTAATGTTGATTGGACAAGTATTCTGTTTCATGCCAAAGAAATTGACATCACGTCATCTGCTGGATGTGACCACTGTCTTCTGCCAGGCACGTCTGGATGCGGCGTTGCATGTTGTTGGTGGCGTGTCTTAGTATTGTGCTGTGAGGTTGCTTGATTCATTTGTAATGTTCGCTTTCAATGCATCAGTTTTGCGTGGTTTGTTACGGAACAGTCGTTCCTTCAGGTAGCCCCACAAAAACTAATCATGAAGCGTTAAATCGGGCAATAGTGGTGGCCTCAGATCCTTTAAAATCACTTGATCCTTGAAGAAACTCTGGATGATCACCATGGATTCCCATGAGATGTGGAATGTTGCACCATCTTGCCAGAAGTAACCCTGAGTGAGTAACCCAGCAGGTGTGCACAAGAAACACATGCTTGTGCGATGCGTGTGACATGATGCAGCTACCATGTGACAGTGAAGGACGCATGAGAAATTAAGGTTGCCGCAACCTGCCACCTATTGTGAGTGAGGCAAATGACTCACGGCTGGCCTCGGCATGTGCAGGGCCAGCTTTACCATTTGTCCCTTTTACATGTATGAGTATTGCAATTTGTCCACAGATGTTTCCACAGGTAGCTACAGTGAGCTACCCAACACCACGGGCACTAAACCCAGCAGCTTTCCAGACAGCTGCTACAGTTGCTACTGTGCCTCCAGTCCCTCCTGCAACCCCGACCCCTTCACCCAAACAGAGGGTCTTCACTGGCACCGTTACAAAAGTCCATGACAATTTTGGATTTGTTGATGAGGATGTTTTCTTCCAGACAAGGTGAGGTAACTGGTTTGTAAAGGGAATATTGAACTTATGAGACAAACGTGCGTGTTTTGCAGTCTGTATAATCATAAATAAACTTCTGACAGCTGTACAGTATGAATCATGCATGTCACTCATTTCGTAGTCTGTCTTATGACAGGTCCATAGCCTCTTCCAAAGCCAGTTGTCCACAGAGGGCAATATAGTGCTTCCTTTTACAATTTACAGTATCTTCTCGTTTCTTTAAGGTCATCCATTAGCTGCTTACATCTTCTTCCTTGTCTTCCCAACACTCCTTCCTTCTAGCTTTCCTTCAATAACATGTTTTAGAAGGCAGTTTCTACGTGAGGTGTGACCAATCCAGTTAGCCTTTCTTCTTTTTGTTGTATGTAGGATATTCCTTTCCTGCTTGACTCTGTGTAATACTTCATTTTTCACACGATCGGTCCAACTGATCTTCTCCATCCTTCTCCAACACTACATTTCAAAACTTTCCAGGTATTTATGTGAAGTGTCCAAGTTTCAGCACCATACAAAGCTATGCTCCAAATATAGCACTTCACTAATTTCTTCCTTAAATTTAAAACCAATTTGCTGGTGAAAAGAGTCTTCTTGTTAAACACTGCTTTTACCATGGCAATCCTGGATTTAAAATCACGTGTACATCTTGCATCATTTGTTATCATGCTACCCAAATAGTTGGAATATTCCACATTCTCAATCTATCATAATCTCTATCTCCTTGAGATTCTCATTACCTTAGTTTTTTCCACATTCATTTCCTTTCCGTAGCACTGTTTCTTCCTTAGCCAGTAGCACAAGGTTATCTGCATATTGCATAATGTGATTTACATGTCCTATTTTTAAATCTCCAAACCCTTCAGTATGTTTTGGATAAATGCTTTCTGTACGACTTCATGTTGTCATGGTTCATAGTAAAATTACGTTGATATTTATGTGTTGGTAGAAGTGTCAGACTGATATGTCAGTAACCTAATCAGCATGACAAGTGGTATGGCCTTAATAAAGAACGTGACGGGCATGGTCAAAGGGCAGCATAGTACACCACGAATCTGACTGGACTTGTACCAGATAGGTACACCTTTCTTTTGAGCATACGAATATTTCAGAACCATGATACGTCACTCGTATAAGGTCTCGGAAAGTTGACAGTAATATACGCAGAGCCGCGTACTCTTTGAAAACTTGTTTGGCTGGCCTTGATGCAATTTTGAATGTGTCTGTGTCTGTCATATGTGGTAGTGACTGTTCTCAACATTTTACAAGCATTTTTAAACCGGTGTGTGTGTGTGTATATACATGCAGAAGTGTGTTTTGTCATGGATTCATTCAGTGCAATTCTGCAAGGAATACAGAAAACAAGTTACATGTAGGTCTTTGCATATTTGACTAAATTTATTTTGCCCTACAGCTGTTGTGTGAAAGGATCAAACCCTGTTGTTGGAGACAGAGTGTTGGTGGAAGCCTCATACAACCCCAACATGCCATTCAAGTGGAATGCCACTCGGATACAGGTCCTGCCCATGACAGGTGCTGCCACTGCGCGGGCCCAGACTGGCCTTAGCAAAGGCTTCAGTGCTGCCACGCAGAATAGTTACAATGCAGTTCCTCCTCCAGGTTGGCTTTTGCTGTTTTTGTAGAGATGTTTTATACAGATGAAATTACATCTCTATTAGTGCTCATGACAGAACTAATTTTCTTTTAGATGAGAACTCTGGAAATAATTTTGGGCGAAGCAGCCGCAAGCCTAGTGTAGGCAGTGGACGCAGAGATCGCTCAAAAGAACGGAGTCGTGATGTGGACGAGGATGAGACAGAAAGGAAGAAAAGAAGAGAGGAGAGGGCAAGGTAAGACTGTACATGCAATTTGTTGGCTCTTACTAGCCTCCTTTCCTTGTGTGGCCTGCATCAGAGAAGAGTGCAAGATGCAGGTATCTGAATGTGCCACATTGTACCTCATTGTTACATCATGCATACACTTACTATCTCGTATTGTTAGATTATAACTTTTCATTACCTATAAGAGACATGGACAGGCAGGAAGATGAGTGAATTTGGTTGGTTCATATGTGAGTCCATGAATGTTAACATATAAGAAGGAAGTAGAAACATCTTATTGAATTCTTATACTGTGAAAATTTGTGTTTATCATTAAGATGTGGTCTTTGAGCGTGTGAATCTGGTGGTGATGGAGTCTACAGACATTTTACTAGTTTTATCGTTTCCTGTAATCTGTGGTCTTCTGGGTAATTACACGGCGTCATGTGGTAATTATTTACCGACGTTTCGGGACAACGTGTCTGCCCCATCTTCACGGGTCAAGATTCCAAGAAGGAAAGAAAGCTGATGACAAGGAAACTTCTCAGCATTTTCTTTCCTTCTTGGAATCTTGACCCGTGAAGATGGGACTGACACGTTGTCCCGAAACGTCGGTAAATAATTACCATACGACGCCATATAATTACCCAGAAGACCACAGATTACATCAACATCGCAGCAGAAGCCTGAAATCAAAGTTATCATTTCCTGTTTGTAAACTGGTTTGAGTATGTAAACCTTGGGTGTGCCCCACTGTGATGTTTACACGGCTCCTTGTTGGTGTTCTAATGAGTCCAAAACATGTTGGAAATGAATTAATAAAATGTGTTTATGATTTACAGCCATTGTGTATGTAGTTGGCTTATTGCGATATGCCATTATTTTGTGCCTCATGATACACTGTAGTTGATCAGACACACCCTATAATTAGCCAGGAATTTTTGCAAATTTAATAGCCTACAGTTTGTTTGGTGTTAAGGTACAGGGTAATTTTGGGGACTTTTTCAGGGGAAAGAGATGTGTCTTATGAGGTAGGAAGTGTGGTACATATTGTTTAGTACATGGTACAAGATACAACATTTCAGTGTTGCTATTAATTTTTGTTTAATTTTAAGGAGTGTGCTTAATTTTTATACAGATAAATTGGTGGTCTCTGTCACAGTATGAGTTTGCTATGTGCTCAACACTGATATTAAAATTATTAATATCATCACTTTAAAATAACTAGGGTTAAGCTTAATTTTATGTTGCATTATTTTTCTGTCATTAGTTTTTGTTGTAATTATCCTCCTTGAATTTCCTTGTGTTGAATTTTATATTTCGTTTAAGTAGTCTGCTGAGAAACATCACGGATTTCACAGTGATCACTGCCCATTTATTTTATGTCCAGGGAGAGAGAAGAGAAAGAGAAAAGAAGTCCATCTGTTCGTCACCGTAGCAAGAGTCCGCGTCCAGCGCCAAGAAGAAGGGCTAGGATAGTTCCTCGCTACATGGTGCAGATCCCCAAGATTGCGCTTGACATGTGAGTGTGCTTCTCTGTGTTTGTTAGATTTTGATACCTCTGATGAATTTATAGTAAAATATGAAATGTGCTCATAATTTACATTTCCATTAAATTTTTGCATCCCTGCTTAGATTTTGAAAACAAATGCCATATTTTTAACTAATGTCTAGTCACAGATTTTATGTTAAAGGATGTGAATATACATACTTAATAAAGTATTGTTGTTAGTTTGCATAATGCTAGTGCCTTCCCTTGGTTTGTATGTTATCATGTCACACATACATGTATTGAGTTCTCAAGTAACATAAATAAGCAGTTATACCTGAACAACTGCCAGAATTTGGGCATGGTGATGCACTATTTTCTGTAGCTAGGCAATAACAATTAGGGTTACAATGAAAGAGAGGTAAGGAGAGTCACAGTTCAAAGGCATGCAGTATGCAAAAACTTGCATTCAGTTGCATTTATGTACTCCTTGGTGCTGGCATGTGTGCTGTAGAAGTTACCAGTGTAACAGACTGCTGGTGTGTGGTCAAAATGAGTGGGTTCTTGTAATTTTTATGAAAGAAACATTAAAGATAAATGTGATGTGGAAAACAGTATGGGAACTTAATCGTGTTGTCTGCAAAAATTACACATTTGTTGAAGTTTTATAGAGGCTGATATCATTGATATTATCTTGGAGTGTGCAGGCATGAATTTATAGACATTCTGTGTATGCATGAAGTCATTATCTGGGATGTAGCCCATGATATTTTTACATGCATTCACAGTCATTGAAGAACGATAGAAGTGTTGCCATGCATGGCTTGTAAGTTGCCTGCCCTTCCAGTCTGATTGTCTGTGTGTTAACATTGCTGTTGCCTTCACTCTGCTTGCATAGATGCTACCAACCAAAATAAGAATGGCTGCTAACTGCTGCTGGTGGAACAGCATTTGTGTTCTTTTTGCCTTTCAGTATTTTCCTTGTTCAAGTCCTTCCCTTCTCCAATGCAGAGGGGCTGCCCCATGCATAATAAAGAAACCCAGCACTTGTAGACATTTGACAGCGGGTAGAGGAGGGGAAGCCATCATAAAAGTAATGTGTAGTGGACCACCTTGTATTTGGAGTTAAGGAATTTGCACTGCTCTTAAGCCGGGTATCGATTGCGCGCGGCTGTTCATGCGCGGCAAACTCGTTCGTTTGTGTGTGGGTAACCGTGTTCGTGTTTACCCAGCATCGAGCGCGGCTGTTGATCGACGCTGTTCGAACACCACACGACCGTCTCAACTGAACGAGCACAGCATACTGAAATCTCTTTGCCGCGGGTCAAAGAACCGCTCCGATTTGGCTCAACACACGCCGAGTTCGCACGTGACAGTGTTCGTTCTGCCGCACACAGCAACATGGTTTCGACTTTGCGAGGCAAAGCAACGAACATTGCCTTGCGCGGCAGCCACGCGCAATCGATACCTGGCTTTATAGTCTTACATTTAGGCCTATCTGATGCTGCAGTTTTAAGAGACATAATCTTACCCCATCCCAAGAATTAGAGAAATGGGAAAGAATTTCATTATATTTAATTGGCAATAATAAATGGTGAGTTTAAAGTATGTCAGATGTTGAGAAGTATAATTGGAGTTTCACAGCAGAGTTTAAGATGTTGATCATAAATTACACTGACAAGAATGGAAATTGATGTTTTCTCAATATAAAGCAGCTGTAATTTTCTTAACCAGAATTTGGCACATGAAATAGTCCTCTGAAAGTAGAATTAGCATATTTTAAGCACTACACTTTCAGTTGTGAATTTTTGGGTAAAAAGCATGTAAATTGTGTGAGTAAAAATGTTATGTTGATGCAGGTTGAACATTTGAAGTTCTAAAATTAACATGGATCACCATATAACATAAACATAGTCTGTTTTATTGAGTGAACTGAAATGAAGGCTTTCAAATGGGAGTCATAGTGTTGTGTTTTGGTGTTGTAATAACAGCTGTCATTTGTTTACTAATAATGCAGTGTATGGATGTTCACATCCTGCTTCCCACACATGTCATTGCATGTCATTAAAATACTGAAAATAAATTATTTCAGGCCTGAAGCGGATGTTCTGGAATTGCGACGGCGGTACTCAAATATGTATATTCCATCAGACTTCTTTTCTACCAATTTCCGCTGGGTAGATGCATTTCCACCTCATAACCCATTTACCCTGGAACAGCCTTGCTCTTTTCATGTCATGAACAAGGAGGTGGATGCTGTAGTGGAGAATCTTGCTGTACTGGAGCCTCCAGATGCTGACTACCTCTTCTCTGCCAAAGTAAGAGTGACGTCTAACATAGGACATTAGAATAAATTGTAGAGAATCTTGCTGTACTGGAGCCTTCAGATGCTGACTACCTCTTCTCTGCCAAAATAAGAGTGACGTCTAACATAGGATATTAGAATAAATTGTAGAGAATCTTGCTGTACTGGAGCCTTCAGATGCTGACTACCTCTTCTCTGCCAAAGTAAGAGTGACGTCTAACATAGGGCATTAGAATAAATTGTAGAGAATCTTGCTGTACTGGAGCCTTCAGATGCTGACTACCTCTTCTCTGCCAAAGTAAGAGTGACGTCTAACATAGGGCATTAGAATAAATTGTAGAGAATCTTGCTGTACTGGAGCCTCCAGATGCTGAGAACTCTTCTCTGCCAAAGTAAGAGTGACGTCTAACATAGGATATTAGAATAAATTGTAGAGAATCTTGCTGTACTGGAGCCTCCAGATGCTGACTACCTCTTCTCTGCCAAAGTAAGAGTGACGTCTAACGTAGGACATTAGAATAAATTATTAAACATTCAGAATATTAATGCTGCTTCTGTTTGGTTTTAGTTGATAGTGATGGTCCTGACAATTTATTCAGAAATGATAGATGGTTCTCTGTATTTGTAGATCACTTCTTAACATCCATCCCCCACCCCACCAACCTGTTCACACACATGTTATAAAGATTTATTTTGTTGTTAGGTAATGCTGATGAGCATGCCAACTATGGAAGAGATCTTCAGAAAGTGCTGTGCTTTGGCTGAAGATAAAGAAAGTAAAGATTCGTCCGATGATGCCCGGGATTTTGTTCATCCAACGCGTCTTGTTAACTTCCTGGTTGGATTACGGGGAAAGAATGAAACCATGGCTGTTGGTGGGCCATGGAGTCCATCTTTAGATGGGCCAAACCCAGATAAGGATCCATCAGTTCTCATCAAGACAGCCATTCGGACATGCCAAGCTCTCACAGGCATTGATCTGTCTCACTGCACACAGTGGTAGGTGACATTTCCAGGGCAATTTCTGTCTCATCTCAATAATTTTTAGGTTTCAACATAGAAGGTTCCAGTTGTATCTGAAATTTGAAAGTTATCAGGTGTCACATTTTTCTCCCTTGAGTGACATTACATTTTATATTTACATATTACTTGATTTTGTATATTATTAATTTGTAGTTGTATATAAAATCTATATGTGCAGTAGTAGTAGTAGTAGATAAGGAAGTGGTCTGTATATGTAAAATTTAGATTAGTGCTGAGTGGGAAACATCTGTTGCAGCAATGAACAGGGGGACTGGAAAAATAACCCAAAATATGGGAGATGTTTATTTATGGCTTTGCAGTGCATGTGGCCAAGTTAGATATTAACAATTACCTATTTGCATTTATGTAGTACTTGTGCTGTTTAGTATTACTTCATTCTTTATCCGAAGTTGTGATCAAGTGGGTTCCATTGCTGCTTTGTGTTTTGGAAGCCCAACTTAAATATCGCAGCCCAGTGAGATGCTATCTTGACTGAGATTTTCTTGATTTTTCTCAGTTTTCCAGTTAGAGGCTAGGATAATACTTCAAATCATTCTACTGCTGTTTCTTTCCATATCCTTTTCAGTTAATTATTCTTTAATCCTTTTGTCATGTGACACTATTTAATCTTAGCTGTTGACAGCATTGTTAAACAAGTCGTAAATGTTTTGTTCCTTATGTTAAATAAGGGATATGTGGGTATTTTGCATGAAGCAGGTGAATTAGTTTTCCATATCAAACATTCTATTCTGTTTCTGAAAGGGATTATAAATTAGATGGTAAGCAGGAGAAACTGCTAAGTGCACAGTTGTGCAAATGTGATTCATTACTGCAGATGAGTAAAACTCTGATTGCTCATTAACGAAAGTTTTATAAATAAGGTAAGAAACACTCTGTTGCCGAAATATGTGTTATGACTTTGATGTGTACATGGTGCGTAGGTAGCAGATGGTACACATCAGACCTCCATGTAGTCGCCACTGACGTTTAAGCATTTGCACCAAAATGGCAGCAATGCTTGTGTCACAGTATAGAAGAAATCAGTGTTTAGAGCCTGTAGTCAGGAGGTGACAGCTTGCTTCATGCAAGAAGCACCTTTCTGTCAAGCAATTTGCAACGTGCTGATGTGAAGAACACTGTCAGCTACTGGTTGTAGAGAGTTGAAACCAATTTCTTCTATGCCAGGATACAAATTTTGATGACATGAACATGCACATGGTTGCAGGGTCATGGTGCATGGTATGTGACACATCCAGTGACAGAAAATGATTCATGCTGAATCACCCCAAGTACATATACCTGCATATTCTTCATGCTTAAATTTTATATTTGTTTCTGTCTGTTTGAGAATTTGATGACAGACGCTGTGCTAGTGTTTTTAATTTGTAAGAATGAAATGAATGAAATACGTGGGGATGTATTTTCCTTCGAGTTTCACAACAGAATGGGTGGGTGTTCGAATTAAGCTGTGAAATATTGTGTATGTTACATATACATCAGTCCTAGAAAGTAAAATAATTAGGAAGACATTCTTCATGAAATGAATGTACAAAACAAGGGCATGGTGTGGATTTGGGTACACAAGAAATCTTGGAACACTGAATGTTTGTAAGATACTTTTAGTAATTACTGAAAATATGATGTAAAGAGGCCTGTGGGAGGATAGCTTGTGGTAAGTTGATAAAGGTAAGTCATTGATTATGGCCTGAAAGCATTTATCTCAACCCTTGTTATGTCTGGCAATGGGTGGCGTCACAGGTACATTTAAGTGTTTTGTAATGCAAGCTGTGCATGACATATACCTGTTGTGTTTTTCTAGGTGTGGTACTTTAAGTACACTAATGAAATGTGTCTACAGTTCTGAACTTTATACTGTGGTATCTGTTGTCACATCTGCAGGAAGGAGCTGTTAATTTTAACAATTGTGTACCATAGGCATAATTCCTGTTTCCCTGTTAAGTAGCGATATCCTATGCTGTAGTGACCCCTAGATTTGTGTCACTTATGACTCATTTTGAGTGCATAGAAGTCCAGTGCAGTCTAGGAACCTCTTTGCTGGTCATAACACCATCAGGTCCCTTCTTTATTCGCAGTGCTGTAATCCAGTTTGAACCTTAAAAGTATAATTTCAAAATGAAATCTTGTTATAGTGACAGGACTCTGGAATAAATATATCATAAATGCCTTATTTATATTAATGTAAGCCGCAACACATAACACGTGAATTTATGATAGAAATTTAAAATTAATAAAATCTTATCACAGTTCTTATTCTCTAAAGAATTTTTATTTTAGGGATTTTATGTACTAGTATTCCTCCTATTATGTTTTAAATAGTTTTTTATGTTATCTATTTCTTTGTTTAGTTATTTTCTTCTATAAATATGTGAATGGTAAGATACGCTGGATATTTTCATAAGTGTGGTATTGTAACAAACTAACTAGTAATTTTCTAGTTTTTGAGACTGATTCCCAAAAGGAGTCAAAATATTCAGGGTTGAAGATATACATAAAATAATTTTAACTTTAAAATATATAATGCAGTTGCATGTGACAGCCTCAGAAATAATTCTGTGATCAAATAGTACATTGGGGAGACAGTGAATTCTAAGATCATCTGAATTCTACATAAAGATTCAGTTCATACCTCACAATAAACACAAAAGACTCATCTTCTATATTATAAGACTCACTGGTTAATGCTGTGCAGGGAAATAATCGCAGCTTTTGTGAGCATCACATAAAATACAGACTGGGTGGAAAAATGCAGATCTTTTTGATGTTACAGTAGCGGGTGGAATATAACAACCCCTGCACTTTAAATAGTTAATATATCTGGCTTTCAAAGTCATTGTTTAATTAAAGGTACCCTACTAACTGTGGCTTTCAAAATTATTCCTTTAAATAATTAAATTATCTCATGCCTTACTTACCACTGCAGATGGTAACTAGTCCACCATCATTCCATATTTGTGAAGTCTGGTAAGCCTTTACCTTTTTCACATGCAGTCAGTGTTCTGCTAGGTTGCTTATGAGTATTTCATTGCATAATTCTAAGCATGTTAACTTCTTCATTGACGTGTCACATGTGTAAGGGCTACTAGTTACAAGTCTTGGAATGTTATGACAGAACTTTCAAACTGCTGAGTTTCTGGAGGGTGGAGTGTGTGCGTGTGTGCATGTGGTCTGTTGCATCAAAATTTACACCAGTGTTTGATTCCCTGTACTACAGCGTTTTACATCCTGGTTGGATCAATGTTGCTCGAATTTGATCTGTACGTGATGATTTTTCAGCTGTTAAAATGCAGTTCCAACTCAAAATTCTACTATGATAAATTAAAAGACTGGCATTAAAAGGGAAGAAAGTATGCTGCAATTGTTTTATAAATCCATCGAGTAAATGTCACCCCTTTTGTGTGTGACAGGAAAAGGGAACATAGGGACTATCACAGATTGGGTGTTCTATGCTTTACAGTTTGAAGTTTGTGATTATTTTGCAGACTCTTCTCTCCCCCCCCCCCCCCCCCTCTCTCTCTCTCTCTCTCTGACATTTCTTTGTAAATACAACTTGTGTATCAGTAGGAGTACTCCCGTTTGCCAGCTGCCAGTTTGATAGTCTTCTAGAAATTTAAATTAGTAACATGGTATGATTTTATGTTGCTTTTCTTTGTCTCTAAGTTTATGGAATTTAATTCATTTGAAGGTTGGACAATTTCTGTATGTATGAATACAACAATATTTCTTTTAGGAACCAAAGTGAGTTTCTTTTACAAGATCCAGCCTTTTTGTTTATTTTCAGAGAAATCAACTCTGTATGCTTGTATCACGTGCTGTATGTTTCCACAGGTGAATCAGATTTTTGTCAGTAATGTTTTTTACTGAAGACAGATTTTTTTTATGTTTTATGTATTGCCTATCATGGATGTGTACTTTTTCTTGCTTTCTGTGTCTTCCTTTTACCCTCTCTTGTCCTACCTCTGAGATAACATGGTACTTTGTTCTCCAGCTGCTGTTGGTATTTTAGTAGTAACACTGGGTAAGTGGCATGTTATGTTTTGTATTTGATACATTCTTTCAGACAGCTGTGAAGTCTGTATAGGTTCCTAAACTGGTAATAATAATAATAATAATAACCATGGCTCAACAGCCCTAAATGGGCTCAGGCCTCCTCTTTCCGAGGTTACTGGGTCGTGCGCATTCGTGGCAGTTGGTGACTGGCCAACTGGCCGCGCTGCTGTTCTATCGATCCTGATGTGACCACCAGAGCCATCTGGCAGGCAGTCAGGAGACTTGGGTGAGAAATTGGGGTTGAATTTTGCTTACGAAACATTTCTATTCATGCCCGTAAGGTTCTTTTACATGCCGTAAATCTACGACATGGGACGGACGGCTTTACTTCCCCTTCCGAAGGAAGTGGTGCTCCGGATTTTTATCACCCTTAAAAATCCATCGACCTCGGTCGGGATCGAACCCGCGAACCTTGGGTCCAGTGGCGAGCACGCTAACCACTAGTCCACCGAGGTCGACTCCTAAACTGGTGTTTGTCTATATTGTAGGTGTGTGAAATGTTGCATAGGGTTTATTAGAAGAACTGGGCAGTGGCAGATTTTGGTGTGTGAAATACTTTAGTTAGGGGAATATAAATAATGTAGGTAGTTGTGATATTGCAGTCAGTATAGTGACTAGGCTACAGGCTGGACAGCCAGGGAATCGTCGATTGATTCCTGGCAAGCATGAGAGATTTTTCTCTACTCCAACGTGTCCAGACTGGCTTGGGTGTCCACCGAGCCTCCTGTTGGAAATGGGGGCGCTCTCCCTGGAGTTAAGCTGACCACTCACCTTCATCTGGTACTAAGGTTAAGAATGGAGCTGTGCTTCCACTTACCATTATGTCTTTTTGGTGTGCACGTGTATGCACAGTACTGCCGTTCAGTAAATGTTTTTTCTGTATGTGGCTTGAGACCAAAACTGTCTGTCATTTAAAGGGTTGCATTGTTTTTAAAAATTCATTAATGGGTACCGCCACATTGTTATTTCACAGATTCACAAATCAGGTGTACTGAAGATATAAATGTTGGCCCCATAATAACTGAGTCCCTGTTTTCTATGTATGTTCCATCAGAACAGACAGTGACTTCTTAATATTTCAGGTAGGCATGGAAGTGGGCTTGACTCCTTCCTCAAAATATAGCTTTAGTTAATAAATATAATTTCACTAGGGGCTGGATGATCCAGGGTTCAAATTGTGCAGCCACAAGAGACTTTTCTCTTTGCAAAATGTCCAGACTGGCGCTGGAGCCCACCCATCCTCCTGTTTGATGTGTACTGTGGCCTCTCCTTGGGGGGGTGAAGCGGTTGGGACATGAGGCTGACCGCTCGCCTCCACATAGTGCCGAAGTTAAGAATGAGTGGCGCTATACCTCCACTTCTCATATATGTCTTCATGGCATGTAGGGGGAGAATTTTACCGTTCCTTTCAAAAGGGAAATGACTTGTCAAATACTGTGAAGAAGTAGAGATGTTATGGGTTGAGTTGGGTCTGGGAGCAGAGGCAGGTACTGTAGTAAGATGAATAGTTTGGTTGGTGTTTTAGTCTTTCAGATTTTCAGGGAAGGGGTTTGTGTAATGATGAAGGTGGGAATCACTGCCATAGGTGAGAAAGGTGCCTGATTTTTTTATGGTGATTTTATAGGCTAAAATTATGATGTGCAAATTTCTTCCCCAAGAAAGACTACAAAACGCGTTTCTTGCATTGCTTCCAGTGATGTTACAGTCCTTTCATGTATGGTTGCGGTTTGTTGACATCAGTTGTTACACAGTGTGGAGAGAATGGGAGTCAAACGAGGCAGGATTGTTCAGCTGTTCCTTTTTGATTCACGTTCAGAGTCATTTTCTATGCAGCACATAAGTGTTGTACCTTTTTTAGACTTCAAAAGACCCTGAATCAAATTTCAGAAATATGGAAGTAGAGGGCAGAATTTTTCTTTACTTTCTTTGCGAAAAATAGGAATGTATGAAGTACAGTGCCTTGCGAGAAAATGATGGAACATATTAAACATTTAATGTGATTTTTTAATAAAATTCATTGTACAGAATTTTTGTTAGTAAAGGAAATCTGTGTGACTTACACAGAACACGTCCGGAAAGATTTCTAATCCTTTGTAATGGAGCTTTGGGATTTTTCCTTATTATGTTAGTAAAGAAACTTTTTTTGTAATCAGTATTTAATTCTGAGGTAAGGACCATGAATTTTGTTGCCAGAAACTGGTAAATCTATATTCAGTGCCTTCCCTTGAGCAGATCGATCAGTGCTGAGACAAATTATCCTCTATATGTGCAGCAAAATGGAATGTTCCAGTTGACAGTTGCCACAGCATCTTCACTGTGATCTAAAATGATGTTTAAGTCAGAGCATTGGCGAACTGGATTTTGCATAGTTCTGACACTATTTGAAGTTTTATAAGTGGTGAATAATTGAAATTTTATCGGTCATTTTAGCTTGTATGGGAAATGATCCAAGTATCCACCTGGCAGCCTTGGACTTCCAGACTTGCTTGTCGCTCATTCACCTCTGACGCTAAGGTAGCTGATGCTGCTTGTAATGCAAGGGTAACTTCTGGCCCTGACAGGTATCGGTTCCTGGAGATATACTACCGGCGAGGCGAGTCTACTCACAAAGGGCGTGTGGTGCCGGCGCGGGTTGAAACAGTGGTACTATTTCTCCCAGATGTTTGGAGCTGTGTTCCAACCCGCCTGGAGTGGGACGGCCTTCATGTCAACTACAAGAGGCAACTGGAACGGAAGCTGAAGGCTGACCAAGATGGTGCAGATGGAGCCAATGCAGATGAAAAGGCACAGCCACCATACACAAAACCCTCTTTCTGCATATTTTTTGTAGAGACCTTTCTTTTCTTTCTCTGTTCTTGCTCCCGGTTTATTGTAGAGTGTAACTGTGTGTGTGTGTGTGTGTGTGTGTGTGTTTGTATGGATATGTATGTACGTATGCGTGTATGTGAAAGGAAGTGATTCGTAGCAGCCTCATTGTTTATGGTGATTAAAATTTGTTCACTTTGCTGACAGGCAGTGGTGGAGTCCATTTTTGAGAATTTAGGTCAGTGGGATTAAACTAAAACGTGCAATCGTCTTTTGAACTGCAGGGTTGTATCTGGATGAGATGTATTTTGCTTCACGCAGGAAAAAAATACCAAAAAGTCATCGGAGTTCCACCAAGGTTGGCAAAGCCAGGAAGGGATGGTGTCGTGACATCAATGCTCTCCTCATGATGGACAGGGGCTTGTGTTTATTTGTAATGTGAACCAATGTATGCTGCAAAGTTTTGGATTAGGGGTTTGGGGATACCGTAATGTTCATTTTGTCATCAGGAATGCGGACTTTTCGACGTCTTGGGCAGATAAACATGCCTCGCAGTGGGGTCACAGTTTGCCAAGCAAGGCGCACACCAAATTGAAGCAGACACAGAACTCATCTTTTCTGCTTCAGAATTATTTAATATTTTCCTCCTTAACCTAGTTTCTTATCCTGCTTAAGAAGCTAAGATGTTATTCACAGCAGTTAGGTTGTTAGATGTACACTACACTAACTGTGTGGTGCCAGAGCAACAGTAAGTTTCATGATTGTGCTTCTGGATGCATAAACGTGTGACCTTGTTTGACAAGACTGTCAGCTCTATTAATGATGCTGGAGAGGAAGCGGAACAGTATCAATATTTAGCTTCACTTTCTAGAAAGGTGATGGTTTTGTGTGTAAAATGTGATCACCAACTGTTGAGATTGTGTTCTGCCCTTGTACATTGATCTCCCTGCCCTAATCAACTGTCATGTGTGTAGAGCCATGGCAGATGCTAAAGCGGTGTTGAAGATAAGTTAACAAGTTGAATGTTGGTTACAGGAAGGTGAAGAAGGTACAAATGACATAAAAAAGGAACCAACTCACTTCTCTGATCTGGATCCAAAGGGCATGAAGGTTAGTACAGCATCCTAAATGTTGAAGGGATGGTAATTGGTGACATGGTCTTAGAAGGGAGTTATCCCACAGACCACTGGTTCTTTACCTTCTTTTGTTACAAACATTGCAACCATTTTCTATAGGCATTCTTTGTTATGTTACATACATTGTTGGCCTGATGTTTTATTTGTTCTGATGCTAATCTGAATAGTGGAATGATTTAAATGTATTTCTTGAAGGTTATGGTGTTCTGGGATGTGACACCTTGTAATCTGGCAGATAACTATGAACTTTTGAGAGGAATCTCTTCTGCTCAGAAGGTGGAGGCATTATGTTCTTTGAAAACATTGGTATTTGTCTACCAGAGCTCTTGGTCCCCATCCCAGAAGACAGTAATCTCTATAGTTACCTTCATGAGAACCTCATTTCTTTGTCATATCTGTATTATCAGATACTGGCCTGCACTGACTTGGGCCTGCCTTTTCTTTGGTGTATGTACTTTCCCCATGTTAATATTGTGGCCTGTTTCATATGTCCAGCCTGTTTGTTTTCTCCATTGTCCCTTTAATATTAGGTTTTCTTATCGTATCCATCCTGTCAGTTCTTATTTTCTTGAGATCTGCGCGCTTTTGGGATTTTACGCAGTGTAGAATGGTAGTTTCCTGCTGACGTTTTGGGACAACCTGTCGTTCCCATCTTCAAAGGTCAAACAGTCCAAGAAGAATGAGTAAAATCCCATAAGAGCGCAGATTTAATTTACACTGCGACAGAAGCCCAAAATCTTATTTTCATGCTTGTATGGGAATCCTTGTCAGGGTCGAGGTGATTGGGTTACCAAGTGTTGCAATGGTGACTTATTATGTAATGACTGTTAACCTGGTTTAGTAAGTGACTAACAAGACTAATTAAGAGAAAGTACTTAGGAGTGACAGCGGATGATCCGCCATGCAAAATAATGTAAAACTGGCATACATATTTTGTGTGGACTTTGTAAGGTATACAATAAATGGCTATAGTTTTAATGGAGATATTCAGTTCACACATGTTACAGAATGTATCATAGGATTTATATCTAAATTGTAGCGTAGTTAAAAAGCATCACTTCTTGTATGCCATTAACTATCTGGCATGGAAAGTCAACTACTGTGAACGTGCATTGTGCGGCTAAAATGCCTGAAATCAAGTAAAGACATGACCAAGAACATGCAAAGTGTTGGCAGCCATTTAAATTCCTAGCATCTGCAGAGTACACTCTGCTTTCAATTCAGGGCCCGTAGGGTTAGTGTGCTGTAAAAAAACCTTGGTAGTTAACGAAAAACGTTAAGCCCTTGACAATGGACCTTTAGTTCACTAACTCACTATTGATTTCTCTTGCATAAGTTAATGGCCTTTAATTCTGTCTGAGTACAGACATGATCCTGCCATGAAGCTTAGTGTCTGGCATGCATGAGATTGACAAACATCAAGTTACTCGTAGGTCTGTTCTAGTTTTCTGTGAAGTGTTTTCCCTTATGCTTCATATGTTATATGGAATAATGGAATGCAAGAGGTTAGTGTAAGCTTGTTTGTCAAAGAGAAGTAATTCACAGCAAAGATATTATTTACAGTGTAGTTGTTTAATGTGATGAGAATCAGTAGAAGTGGTACTAATTATCTGTTCTGATTCAGAAGGAATGAATTGTGGACCGTGGCACCCAGGTCACAATGATATACTTTCGGTATTGCCAAGTGAATTGTTCCAAGAGTTTGCAAGTTACTATTAGAAGCCACAATTTTAGAACTACATTTAGTGAGACATAACTGTTTGAAGGCTAAGTAGAGTCCCTTCTCAGACAGTAAAGGTAACTTTGTGATTGGTTGATTGAATGAGGAGCACATGGCACATGTGTTGTCCAGGTTGAGGAAATGAAAGTGAAAGCTATTAAACTCATCTGAAGATTTGATGCTGTTAAATTGAATTAGATTCTCGAGTCCATTCTGGCCGTAACAAATGACTACTGTCCAAGAGATTTCAGTATTCTGTGTATATGCCTTATTTTACAATTTGAGCAGTCTATTACTGAGCAGATTAATTTAGCAGTATGACTTCTCTGCAGGGGTTATGGGGATCAATTTTGACATGGTTTTTTGTGTGTGTGTGTGGGAGGGGGGGGGGGGTTCTCTGTTTTTCTGTGTGAATGTGGGGATATGCCTGCACATATTTCCTGACTGCCTCCATTGAAACCCTTAATATCTGATAAGTTGTTACATAACCTCTGCAGCCAGTATCATTAAATGACCTGTGAATGAGCAAATCAGTTCAGTTGTAAGAGCTTGTTTGGTTGCCTTGTCAGTTGAGTGAGAGTGCGCAAGTTTGCTCAGTTCGTCACTTTACCGCTGTTGTGTTAGGTCTCGCGTACCCAAGAATCTCTTGCCATATACATGAATTATGTCGAGTGTAAAATCATTCGTAAAACAGTGGCTAGACTGGATTGTAACAGGCGTTGCAGAACATGCCATATTGGCTCAGATGATTTACGTGTACGTATCTCAGATTAAGTTCTTGTCTGTAGAGTGTGTATAGAGTAAATTCTCCTTTCATTGTTGTGTGGTTATTCTCAGAGCTCCATAAAATGCATGACAGTTTTGCACTAACGTTCCACTGCTCCAAGTTATATTGTCACAACTAGTAATGTTGTATCTGCCATTATATGCACCTGCTCAGGTGAATGAACTTCGACAGGAGTTGGAGGCACGCACGTTGAGCCCAAAGGGACTGAAGTCTCAGCTTATAGCTCGACTCACTAAGGCAATTAAGACTGAAGCAGAGAAAGCTGAAGAGGAGGAGGGGAAGAAAGGAGATGACACTGAGCCTCAACCCAAACAGGAGTTGGAGGACAAAGATGATGAGAAAAAGAAGAAAGAGGTAAACTTACAGACTAAAACAGAAAAGTACAGTAATGAAGAGATAACAGTGCGTCTTGTGATAGGATTTTTATATAATTATTTTACTGTCTTGATTATAGTAGTCCCTAGTTTATATGGGGATGTATGTATGAATTTTTCTTTGTAAATGTGGCCGAAAAGAGTAGGCCATAAACCTACTAATGTTTTGGAGTGGCCAAGAGCATTACCAAAGATCAACGGAACTTTAAAGGCTAAATTTTTCTGTAAGCAGTGCTTTTTCACTGCAGGAATAAAAGGGAACAAAACCAGTTTGAAAAAAAAAAGTATACAAGTAATTCAAGCCTTGTGGTTTGATTTTCATGTCATGTAGAATGTAGATGTAAGTTCACCCTCAGAAGCCTTAGTTTTTTTTTCTAAATTGTAAACCAGGTGAGATGTAAGTTTAAAAACCCCTTCTGCATTCACACCAAGCAAGAGTGTAAGCCTATCTTTAGCAGTTCAATCCCTTTGCAGTCCAAATTATTTTTGTCGCTTCCAATCGTTGGTACAAAATAATTTTCCAGAAAATATCTAATATTCAGAGTTCAAAGTGCAGCTACTAGATAGTTGGAGATTATTGAAAATCAACATAAAACATAGCAATAATAATATGGTGATTTGAGCTCTGTGTTGAACCTGGTGCAAAGGAGTGTTCTGTCAAAGGTAACTGAATATTGGACGTATATGAGGTACAGGATTGAGACCAGCTGTATTAAACAGGTACAAGAGAGTAGGTTTTTCAGTTTCCCTCTTTCACCTGAAGATGGAGGCAGATCCAGCCTCTAAAGCATGTGGCCTTACCAGTTGGCCTAAGATATCCATAACTTATATTAAACTCAAATGCATCAGAAGTACTTTGTCCCTTTATGTTACTTCAGATCCTCATAGATTTGTCCGTAACCTGAATTATTGCAAGGCTAACTTCAGTTTGTCTCTGATCCTGTGTCATGATTTGCAAAAATCTTCCCTGTTCATCTTTTTCAACAGCCTGTTTCTTCAAATTATGGCATTTTTTGCATGCTCAAATCCCGTCTCCCGTGATGGTTTGTATAAATTGTAACCACTGTTGACTGTAAGTTTAGTGACCTTACTGTTGATGCTAACAATTCACTTGCCATGTTCAGTAATAGGCCTATCCATTGAAACTCCAAATCTGTACCTTTCTCTTTTCTCCGTAGTTTCTCCATTGGTGCTTTTTGGTGGCACAGTATTATTGACAAGTAAATATTTATTACAAGAACATGGGAATAATTAATGTTTGTTATGTAAACACTGGAGTAACATTTATAAAATGGTGGTGCTTGCTCAGCTGAATGTTTCAGACTTGCTGTCAACCAGGGTTGCCAAAATATGTGCATAGTGCTGCGACTTTCTGCAGTGAAATTCCCAAAGTGATAGTATTGCAAGGGTTGGGCCTCTTAATCTGGGTTGGAGGTTGTGATGTATAAGCATCATTAAATGCAGACTTGTTACCTGAGGATTAACTGTATTGAACTTTTGTTTCATAAAATTGCTAACTTTTTGACTGGCTGAGTAACTGTTAGCTTCTCACAAAGTAGGGGATTAATCATTGGACAGGCATGTGCATTTCATTAACATGGTGTCAAAGAAGGAAGTCTTTTCTTTTGGGACCCTGCACATGATTCAGTAAAATCACCAGAAAACTTGAGTCTGAAAATTGGAGACTAAGAATGTGAATGAAAGGAAGTTTCTGTGTACTGTAGCGACCAGTGTTCTACAAATACACAACAGAGTCATATGGTCAGCATGGCATTGGTGTTTTATGTAATATACCCTTTGTTTGTGCAGGAGGAGGAAAAGAAGAAGCAGGATGAACGTGAGCGAATAGCCAGGGAAAAGCGATATACATTGCCAGAAGCTCCACATATTGTGGTACACCCCTCACGCACTGCCAAGTCAGGCAAATTTGACTGTACAGTCATGTCTTTGTCCCTGCTCCTTGATTATCGGCCAGAGGATACTAAGGTGCATAGTACTCACTAGTCACATGAATTCGTTTTATTTAGGACCTACAGTAATGTCACTGTGGTTTGTATGCCTGCACAGAATGAGATTGGTGCATTACAGTAAGGAGTGATGAGACATTCTGGTTTTAATGCCTCCCTTCTGTTTTGGGGCCTTTGTTTCTCCCTTTGTGCATCCAATAGTGTGACTCGTGAAGAATCCAGTATATCTGATGGGCCACATCGAAAAGTTTATTTCACTTAAGAATACATTACAGTTTGGAATTTTAAAGTTTTTTAGGCACATTTGCAAAGGAGTTTCAAAAAGTGACTGTTAGCTTTGTCACATCAAGTCATTTGACTGCCTGTACATCATGGTTTCTCAAACTGTGTTATGCCATCCGTTGTTTACTGGTACACAGCCTTAGTAAAAATTGGAATATAAAAAAGGATAAACAGTTTTAAAAACTAAAACATAAGCGATATATATTTGCTAATATATTTTATATAATTTGCAGCATTGCTGACAGCATTGTATAACTCTTCCCCGCTGTCGGCCAGTCTTACCAATTTCTGCTTTTTTATTTAGATGGCTTGGCTTGAAAATTGGTACTGGGGGATTGTATAGTTTGCTGACATATTCCAGTTCTGGTTTTTTGGGACAGATATAAGATGCTTTACAGGAAGTTATATTGTGGGCTGTTTTGAAAAGAACAATTTACAAAACTTGCAGTCTGTTACATAAGTTTTCAAACTTAATGTACTGCTAACACAAATGTTGTTTCTTTTACAACTGAACCTTTCTTTTCAAACTAAACTTAGGGACTGTTTTGTGTGTGTGTGTCTTGAGAGAGGCTTTGAAAGCTAAAAAGCGTGTCACCAAATATGTTCCTTACTGTTCTCATAAAAATGTGATATATATTTTTATTGCTGTAATTAGAATGAAAATTTCACCCTTTGTTATGACTTTCCTATTTCAGGAACATTCTTTTGAAGTTTCTCTATTTGCTGAACTATTTAATGAGATGTTGATGAGAGACTTTGGGTTTCGGATATACCGAGCTCTGAATGATGCTCCTGAACGTGCCAAAGAAGAAGAAAAGGTAACAAATGCATTACACACTCGGAGCAACAGAATGTCATGTGCATGTATGAAGTTATGATTTTATTGCAGTTCAGTATATAACACTATGTGCAGTTTTCTAGTGGCTATACCATAAATTCTTAATGATACATGCAAATAGTTTGATAAAGCTCAGAGTAAACTGAGTAAATTTGTGTAACTGATGGCTGGTTCCCAGAATTTCCACTAGAGTGCAGGTTGCTTCATCGTAATCTCTACATTTGTTTGCTTTAACAGGATCGGAAGAAGGAGCGTGACAAGAAGGATGAAAAGGATAAAAAGGATAGGAAGGATGATAAGAAGAATGGTAAAAAAGAGGACAAGGATGATAAAAGGGAAGACAAAGATAGGAGAGAAGATTCTAAAAGTAAAAGTGATGAAAAGGAGAAAGACAGAGAAAAGAATGAAGATAAAGATGACGAAGATGAGGAGGAGGAGGATGATGAGGTATGATTAGTTGTAAGGTTGTGTCTGAAATGTTGAACAATTGTTGAAACATGAATGCTAAACTATGAATTTTTAATTTGTTATGTAGTGCAAGGTGTGTAAGACCATGAGAGTATTAGAGGAACAGTTTTTTCATTATGAAATGTAGAAGCTTTGTCACTAATACCTTGTATAAATGTAATGGGGCTGTAATAGTGACTATATGAAGAAGAATGTTATACTATTTTTGGTAGGGTAGGGGATGGGGGTTGGAAATGTATAAATTAATTTGCTCCATATGTCCATGAAAATTGCATGGAAGGAATGTGATAGCTAACTGGAAGGCATGAGGTGTTTTACATGCATATTCGTCAGACACAAAAGTTGACCCAGATTCTGCATATGGCCTGGTCCAATATCCTAGCAAAAGCTCAGCAATTGAACATTGAGTTGTCTCCAAGCAGAACATGGAACCTGCTTCCCACTTCCCAGGACATCATAAGGATATCTTTTCCCCTTTGAACGAAGGGAAGTGGTCTGAAAAAGTATTTACTCTATATAATCTTACGTATGGTACAAGTAACGTAAAGTATTTACTCTGTTGTGTCATTTATCTTAATTGTTCAGAACGCATGCCTCCCTGAAAATATATCTCCTTTTCACTGTCTGTGTTGTTTTCTGTTTCTAGGAGGACGAAGATTCAAAAGATAGTAAGAAGGAGAAAGAACGAGATGACAAGGACAGAAAGAGAGACAAAGATAAGGACAAAAAGAAGAAAGAACGGGTGAAGCTGTACACAGACGATCCACATCTACTATTAGCATTTGTGTATTTTGACCAGTCACATTGTGGTTACATATTTGACAAGGATATTGAGGAACTTCTATACACATTGGGGCTGAACCTCTCCAGAGCACAGGTACACACAGTTCAGTTGTAACTGTCTGATAACATAACTGGAAGGTTAATGTTGCCAGTACCAAAATCAACCCCAGGTCTGTCTTCAGCCACCTCAATCCAATCTGTTGCTTTAAATTCAAAGTGTTAATGTCCAGCCCATAGTATATTACTGTTTTGGCTATCCTCGTGTAATGTTTTTGTTTCTCTCTTTACCTTGCTTGGCATAAACTTCCTATGTTGAATTTTATTTCACAGTGGAATCTATTTCATGCAAATTGGTGCTTATGGTTCTGTTGGGTATATTGATCTGTGTTCTAATGACTGAAAAAATTTTAAGGCTGAGTGCTAATTTAATCCTATAGGCAAGGTGTGATTATCTGTTATTTTGAGAGAACAGAAAGACGTAAAACATGACAGACAGGTATTTGTACTAGTTCAAATCCAGAATTTTGGGTATCAGGTAACAGTATTTAAAGTCGGGTATAAAACTAAATGGTATTTGGGTGCAGTTTTTCTGTGCACTGGCAGAGGCCTTCCGCCTCTATCAAAGTTGGGATTCTATGTCCTCACGGTCTTTAGAGCCCATGTTAAGATGTTCCTTGACTGGTTACTGTTACTTCAGCTATCATACTACAAATAGCAAAAGGTCAAGGAGGCTGGAGTTCTTTGCCACAGAGAACATTTATACTACATGGATTTTCATGGTAGAGCCAGGATGATATAGTTGGTGCAGTGACTCAAGGCTACAGGCTGGACAGCTCAGGAATTACATTTCCATTCCCAGCATGCGCAAGAGATTTCTTGTTTCTGCAAAATATTCAGACTGGCTCTGGGGACCACCCAGCCTTCCATTTGAAGGAAAGGAAAGAATACCTGGGTTTCTTTTTTTAGGGGTAAAGTAGCTGGGGTAAGAAGCTGAACATTCTCCTCCATTTAGCATTGAGGTTAAGAATGTGTGGAACTATACATCCATTTCCCAATATACCTTCATGGCATGATGCTTAATTATGCACAGAGACAACTTTAGCTCTGCCTTTTACATTTTCTTGATACACAGAATGGTTTTGATGAATTTCATAAAAGATACTGTTTGCTATACCTGGATCTGTATACAGTACATATTTTCAAATTCTGTATAAAACTACACACATGTGCTGTCTTGGTTATCTCCTTGGATTCCTCTTTTGAGTCAATGCTTACCTCATAGTGTTAATGTGTTTGTGTATCCATTTATCTTAACCCAGGTTTTATGAAAAGGCCTTTACAATTAGGTTGGTGCAGAGAGCAGGAGGGCAAATATCTCAATACAATTTTTCACCAAAAACTAGTATTTTTAGTTTTCTTGTGCTCTTTGAATAATGTAACACACCTGTGAAATTTTTGGCACAGGTACGAAAACTAGTCCAGAAAGTGGTCACACGGGATTCACTCCACTACAGGAAACTCACAGACAAACCACGAGTAAAGGAGGAAGACAGTAAAGATAGTGACAGAATGAAAGATGTAACAAGAGAAAAGGTTAAAGAGAAAGATCCGGCTGCAGGAGAAGCATTGGCGGCTCTTGCATTTGGTGTGTATCGTAGTCTGTGCTTCGTTTTGCCTGTATACTGTGTCATGTTGCACAGTTTGTAGATCTTTGTACCTGAATATTATGTTTAAGAATGCATTGCAAGAAAATATCTCATTTTTTGAATAGCACAGTAACTTTGCCCACATCTCATGCATGTATAGAGCTGTAGTTCCTGTCTGCTCGTCGTCATCATCATCACTGCCTCAAATCCATCTCTCCTCAAAAATACATTCTTTATGCTTGCCGTGTGGGCAGTGGCAAGAAAAGTCAGGTTCAGAAATGGAGGCATTAAAACAACAGCTTATTATGTGTTATTTTTACAAGTACATGGAATGAACACACAATGGGAAAATAGTGTGGCTGAATGTATAATTGGCACACTTTCTCAATAGATTTGTATGAACTTTGGTAGTGTGGCAAATTCAAATTAATTTTTGTGCATATTGATCATTTAAAACTGCTGCTTATTGTGAAGGCAATATTGAACTGTCATCAGATCTCTCCAGAATGTTTCACGTAGTAGAAAGTAGTGCATGCCTCACACAGAACACAGTCTGTCTCAACACCTAT
Organism: Reticulitermes speratus; assembly: GCA_021186555.1. Lineage (NCBI taxonomy): Eukaryota > Metazoa > Arthropoda > Insecta > Blattodea > Rhinotermitidae > Reticulitermes > Reticulitermes speratus. The sequence continues at coordinate 5,464,225 of JAJKFL010000013.1, read as the reverse complement.
CATAACCATGGCAACAGGGGTGTGACTCACACATGTGCCAACATACACATGCACACACACATCTGCAACTTATAGTTGAAATTACACCATTATGTCTGTAATATGATTAACAAAAATTTATTTCATCTTCAGGTAACAAGCGACTGCTGCCAGTATTTTCTGCAGGTGGCTCTCCACCATCAAAACGAGCAAGGAAGGACACAGGAGATCCCTCGAAAGAGAAACCGGCAATACCTGATGGTAACTTTACATACTTGTATGTCTAGACTGCATATCAGTAATGATTCTGTGGTATCGTGGATAAAACTTTGATCAGCCATCTAATGGCAGAAACAAATAGGTATGCTGGGCTGTACCTGGGATCACTCAAAGTTTCAGTGTCTTCATGTGATAGGTATTTCAAGAATGTGATATGTTCAGAAACATGAACATAGCTTGGTGTCATGTATGAGAGGGATAGAAAGACAATCATGTTATGAAGAATACTGGTTGTAGAAGACTGCATGTACAACATGTAAATGTGTCGAAGTTTAAAAAACCAACACAATGCACTTCACTTTTACTTTAATGTGTCTTAATTAACACCTACATATGTTTGGGTTTACGTAAAACCATCCTCAGGGGGGTCAAAACTACGTTACATCACATCCAGAGTTAATATAAGTTTAAATATTGTGCAATGTCTTACATGTTATTACAATCACTGTAGAACCAGAGTTAAAAAACGTATAAAATATTGTATAAAATACATAAATAACCAGAGGTGTGGAGTAACACAGCGATCCATTCTACTACATTTTATTATTTTGACACAAAATTCAATGAATTTTAAGGACTTTATACAACATTTTATATGTTTTTTAACTCTGGTTTTACAGTGATTGTAATAACATGCAATACATTGCACCATATTTAAACTTGTATTAACTTCGGATGTGATGTAATGTAGTTTTGACCCCCCTGAGGATGGTTTACATAAACCAAAACATATTTATGGGTTAATTAAGACATACTAAAGTGAAAGTGAAGTGCATTCTGTTGGTTTTTTAAACTTTGAATCGTAAAATGCACGGTGTGACTAACATAAAAAAAATGTAAATGTGTGTTTATGTGGGTTTGAGCAAAGGTTTAGTTGAAGGTGCATCAATGGACATACTATCAATATCTTTTGAATATGCAAGTTTTAGTTGTGCCATGTGTTTGTGTAATTTTTGCATCAGGTTCATGTTGTTGCACATGTCATGCTTTATTTGGCAGCCATTTCTTCTGTCACATTAAACTTGCTGTCAGTACCTTGAATAATTACAGCAGGTTGTGCAGTGCTGTTACTTTAGGTTACAAACCTTGTCCTTGAATCGTCCATCTACCACCAACCCCACTAGACAAAGGTGATTGTGTTTTTAACCGTTTGGAGTCGCAGTTAATTGTCCAGTGTAATCTGCAAAAGATCCAGGATTTAAATGGTCACCCATTACCTTGCATGTTCTTGATAAATGCCTTTAGTAAATGTTTCATTTTATCATCATCACACTGTGCATCAGCAACCCTCAACTTCCAGTGCCAGAGGGTTAAAAGACATTTCCCCATCTTATGGGAAGTTTACTTTGAAGGCTCATGGTCTCTTTTCCTGTCTTGACAATGGGGGCAAGCAGTCAGATTATGTTTTCATCTAACACAAAGATATTTAGCTATTCACAGAATTTCAATTTAGAGACCCATACAGTATATTCTGAGGTGTTGCAGGCTACACTGAAACTGGCCAAGGGCTGAACTTGGCATTTCTCTGGTTTGCTGTGTAGTGGATAACATATTTAAATTCTCTATCCAGGGTTTGTGCTGTACAAAGGAGGGCTTTTGGATGTGGAGAAGCTGATGGGTCAGCTGAAACGAAGTGAGAAGGCTCGGACTGATACAGAACAGAAGATGCTGGTTTTGAAGGAGGAGCTGAGTGGACTGAAGGAGACTGCAACCAAGTCTGCCAGTACAGTGAAGGAGCTGTCTGCACAGCTTCATGATTACCGGGAGAAGTTACACGCCACTGATCAGACCCTTGCTGAAGTTAAGGTGTGTTGTGTAGTAAGCAAGATACTCTGAAACAAACACTGAGGGACCCTTGTACATGATAATCACAGTTTACTGTATCTTGTTTGGTGGTAAAATATACACATATCTGATCTTGCTGGCTGGTTTTGCATCAGAAAAACGCAAAAATGAGTGTCAGCAAACTTACATTTGTGGCACGCTGTTCTGACTCGCTCGTGTACCAAAAATGAAACTTAATAAGTATTGCAGACTGTTCATATATTTGTGCTCTTTACAGATGAATGCTGAGACTTACTTTATCACCTTGCATGAAATTCAAGAGAAGATTGCACCTGTGTTGAACCCCGGAGATACCCAGGTAGCTCAGGCGAAAGAAGAAATATCCGACGTAATGGTGAGGCATGACGGCCAACATGAGAGTCGGTGGGGTGATAAGGTGGACCAGCAGGATGAGAAGAATGTAGAAATAAAAAGTGAAAAAGAGTGTAATTGAACTACATGTGAATGAGTGGCCATGTTGTCCTGTTTCTTCAAGATGCTCGATAGAAGATCTGGAAAACTTGCCCTTGTTTGTTTTTTGTTTTTATTTATAGCAGTAAGAGGCACAGTATTTTCTAATATAAAAAGAGGATATTACAAATGAATGTAAACCTTTATAAGATGTACTGTGAGTAAACCAAACAAGATACAAAAATGATGGTGACATTCACAATCAGGCATAATAAAATCTTTGGAATACAAGAATATAAACATGTTAATTAAAACTACTCATAACCTTGCATGTTTCAGAAGAATTCTCAAATCTTTAGGGATGTAAAAGTAGATAAAACTTACTAAACATTTTTCATTTAAAATTCAGATCATCTCGGTAATCTTTGCTCTGAGCATAGGAAAATACGAGGTGCTACCCAAAAGTTCGGGGAATTTGAATTCCACGCGCGAACCGGTTGTGGTATGGCCTGCTGCCGCTAGATGGGGCGAGCAGTACCCTTTGTGAATTAGTGTGCCGACAGCCATGAATGCGAGAGGCCGCGTTCTTGAGTTTCGTGCGTTTTTGTAACGTTGTGTTGTGGTTTGGTGATTTTTTAGACCTGCATAAATGGCAGATTTTAAGGAGCAAAGAATCTGCATCAAATTTTGCTTTAAGCTTAAAAAAACTGCTGTAGAAACCCACCACATGCTTGTGGAAGCATTTGGTGACTGCTATGAGTCCAAGTAAAACTTTTTTGTGGTACAAACGCTTTAAGGACGGATGAGCGTTCAGGACAACCATCGACAAGCACAACACCGGAAAACATGCGAATGTGCGAGAGGCTATGGTTGCAGATCGTAGACGAACAATCCATGATGTTTGTGCTATCGTAGGAATATCGTACGGGTCCGTGCAACGCATCTTGTCAGACGATTTGAACATGAGACGCATTGCTGCAAAATTTGTGCCGAGACTGCTGAGCAACGACCAAAAAGAACATTGCGTTGCTGTCTGCACTGAACTCAAAGATGAAGCAAGAGATGACCCCAACTTAATCTCCAATGTCATAACAGGTGATGAGTCATGGGTTTACAGTTATGACCCTGAGACTGAGCAGCAGTTGTCGCAGTGGAAGTCGCCAAATTCACCGCGGCCAAAAAAAGCACGTCAAGTTCGCAGCAATGTGAAGTCCATGTTGATAGTTTTTTTTGACATCCAAGGCATTGTCCACAAGGAATTTGTCCCCCTGGTCAAACTGTCAACGTGAAGTTTTATTGTGAAGTTTTGAAGCGGCTACGGGAGAGCATTAGGCGCAAACGTCCGGAAAAGTGGGAGAACAACAGCTGGGTTCTCCACCACGACAACGTGCTCGCCCACACATCGCTCGTTGCTCGGCAGTTTTTGGCTTCGAAAAACACAACAGTGATTCCCCACCCACCCTATTCGCCTGACCTCGCCCCCTGCGACTTTTTCTTGTTCCCCAAAATGAAATTTCGATTGAAAGGCCGTCGTTTTGATACAATTGAGGAGATCCAGGCAGAATCGCAAGAGGGGCTTAAAACTCTCACACTTGAAGACTTCCAGGGATGCATGGAATCATGGAAAAAATGCTGGGATCGCTGTATCCATGCCCAAGGGGACTACTTCGAAGGAGACGGTGGAAACTAGGAGTTATGATGAGCAATTTTTTTATGGGCAAATTCCCTGCACTTTTGGGTAGCACCTCGTATGACCTCAGTAATGGAAGGTGAATCAGCCAAGTGTTATATCATCTTGCCTGCACAGCTACATGACACAGCCACCCAGTCGTGCTATGATTTGCAGAGGGAAGGTTGTTAGTGCATTTGAAAAATGTACTGTGTTGAACAAAGTGTTCATTTGCATGCAATACCTTTGTAAAATGAGTGTCATGAAAATTTTGCCGAAGTTTTGTAAAAAAAAAAATATATTGTGAAAAATAACAGTATACAGAATAGTGGAAAATATTGAGTCACAGGTTTATTGCTGGGCAAAAATAAAATACAAAAACTTGCATTTTTGGTGGATGAGGCATCATTCATATAAAGTAGGAACATAAACATCCAAAATAACATGTTGATGTTTTAAAAATCCCGGTGCGGTTCATAAAGCTCCCTTTACATCACCTTAAAATGCTGCGACTTTGTTCGATATCATAGGGGCCGCATTTTTCGAAGAAACAAATTCCAACCGTTATGTTAATCCTGATGGCATTATTCAGGGAATTAACAGATGAGAGATGTAGGACTGACCATATTATTTGCAAGAACTGCAAGACAGTTTAAAAGGGAAATTGCTAACTTTTGAAGACGAGCTCTGTTGTTGTGTTCTAGAAATATTTTTGGATGGTGCAAGCAAGGTCTTTTTAGAAGCTGGAGGTCAGGACTTTGAGAAGTTCCTATGAAGTAACTGTAGGGGAGGAACAGACTATGAATTCTTGGTGGTTGCAGGCTTCATGTATAATGGCTGCCGTGCTGAAGACAATGTTTAGTGAGGTTCTCTATACAAGTTACAAAAATATATACAGTAGAACCTTGGATATCCAAACTTCACCTAACCGAAACTCGGGTTAACCAAAACGCCTGTGAGGCGCTGCGATTTCCAGAACTACCTGCCGCGAGACACCTCTGAGCCTCTCCCCATCAGTTGTGAAAAGTTGACGGGTGCGGACAAGTGGCTAATTGACGTGTGTGCTTCTTACAGTGTAGTTTTAAAATTTAATTTAACAGTGATTCCAAACAATGTCGGCTAAATGAAAACGTGTTGTAATAACAATTGAACAGAAATTGGAATCTGTGAGATGAATTAAAAATGGCGAGATGTTGCGAAATGTCGTGGATTTCAGTGTAGGCATATCAACGGTTTCAGATTGGGTGAAATCAAAACCTCAAAGGCACCAGACTGAGGTGGTAGTGCATACATACATACATACATATATACATTCCATGGATCCATAATTTTGTCACAAGACAAGAGGATGTGGAATAAGTCATGGCTTTGAGTGCCTGCTCTAGTTCAGCATAGAAGTTGTTTTTGTCCTCACTTTTATCCTCAGTTGGGACATGCACATTTCAAACAATAATATTACACCACAAACCTATTGATTTTATATACAACATGTCACTAACAAACTGTACTGCCCTGCTGATATGATTCCCTTGTGAAAAAGAAAGTGCTGTTCCTGATGACGCTCTATTCCCATTACCATATAAAAGCATCTGCTAACTCAGTATCACCCTTGTCCCATCTGACCTCCCGGCTTCCTATTAAATTTGAGTTGGGGCTCTTGTAAATGCAGCAAACCTGAGTTATAGGTACTCCTGACATCCTAACTTACAAATGTCATGTCTGTTCGCCTTATATAGGTCCTTGCAACGAATCTGGCGAAGTCCAAGGCCCTGTGTAACACTTTGTATCATGTCCGTTTTACGGTAGACAGTTGTTAGCCCTTCACCCAGCATCCCACACAGCAGGACCACAATGTCTTGGCTGCCTGCAACTGCTTATTCGATATTTTCGCAGCAACCCTCCTTATCTGGAGGCAGTCTCCCCTTCCGCAACCTGCGAACATGCCAACCCATGTGTGAGGGGGGTTCCAATGAACATAATAGTGTCCGAAATTCCATTTCAAAACCCTATCACGGGGTAACCTGCTTTCTGCTATAGACAGCCCGTTCTTTCCATTTCCACTGCGCGCAGCTGACAAAATCCCCTCGGGCGTATACCCGAAATGGAATCTCGCGCGTCACAGATACAAAATCCACGGATTAGAGCCAACCAACGTAGGGTAATCTGTGTAATATAACCGTGGTCGACAGGTTTGACATGGACGACAAGTGTGTGGATAGGTCCTATTTTACGTGGATTTTAAGCGGTTTGTCATGTACTAAGTGCCAGTGAAGGTTTTATGAGTGACAGAGAAAAACGATTTCATGACTCTTTGCAACTAAGCTATGCATACCGCATCGGATGTTTGTGTGCCCTGTCAGTATTATATGAAACGAAAAGGTAACGACAGTTCAGATAATTACGTAGTTATGTTTGCGAATTATGGGTGTACAAGAAACGGAGTAAGCAAATGCGTTTGTATTGAGGTTCCGAGTTTGTTTAAGTTCAAAAGTAACCTTAACCAGCGTTGGATCCCTGAATAGAATATACTTGTCCTAAATTACATATGGCCTTTTTATGGTGTCTATTTGGCAGGGATTTTTGTTCTGTGAATTGCCACTTTTGTTTCTATATACACATTAAGGGTTACTGCCAGTTGGTAATTTACTGAATGATTCAAACGCGCTGCTACCGAAGAAAGTAACTAACCCTTTTAAGCATTTGAAACGAAATAAATTTATCGCAGCATCCATATGGATGGTCAGAAATAAAGTTTCTTCGAAAATGTGACATCTTACAGTTAGAAGTAAGTTTACTTGTGAAGTACCTTCTTGAATGCCGAAAATTATATGTACGTAGTAACTGGTATAGTTTGTGTTTGCGGAATATGATTTGTGCCCACCAAAGGTTTTCATGCAAATATAACCTTTAATCAGCTATCAGTAGGTGTGCTAATGTAGGGCACACAGAAGCTGTCTGGAAAACCTGGTGACTGGTTCTAATGAGCAATGCATGCTGCGCAAATACAGGTTTTTTTTACGTACATTGTGGTTCCAACTTTTTATGAAATTGATGTGTATGAATATTGTGTATGTTATACTTTTTAATATTGTTATTAGTGTCTTTCACTTCCCCTGCCATTTGCCTTTCATTTTTTAGCTTTCATGCATATCACAACAGATTTATCTGTCACAGATTCTGTTCCCATATTATGTGGCATTGTTTTGAACCAACAGATTGTCACTGAATCAGTGGTACTTTCATGTCTTGGTCAGGGATGTGTTCTCTGACTTTGCTGAGCTTTTTCAGCTAGGAGGAGCCAGAGAAGCGTAGTTGGTATAGTGACTAGGCTATGGACTAGACGGTCAGGGGTTTGAATCCCGCTAGGGAGATTTTTTCTTCTCCAGTACGTGAAGACCAGCTCTTGGACCAACCCAGCCTCCTATTCAATGGGTACCGAGTTTCTTTCACGGTAAAGTGGCCATGGCATGGAGTTAACCATGCATCTCCGTCTAGTGCCGAGGTTAAGAATGAGTGGAGTTCTACTCCCCCTGTATGCCTTCATGGCATGGACAGGGCAAACATTACAGATATGCTAGCCTATTTCTAAAGAGCATAAGTAATGTTTTTGCAGTTGAGGGATTCCAGAAGTTTAGAATTGTCATGCATGCTGTTACTGATCCACCCAACAGACTGTTGAATGTAGTTTGCAACATCACTCCCCTGAGATTTTAAGACACTTACAGCACTTCTGTGAGACAATTAGAAGTCTTGAGTGGCACAGTATTTCAATAGGGCATGTGGCATTGCTGAGTTCAATCTCATCATTCCCCTCCTAAAATATATATAGGATGACATGAAAATGTGGTATTCTTTTCTGATGAGCTAGGGGACTGATTATAAGAGAAAGATTTTGTGATGAAGGATGCAATATATGCATTAACAGCATAGGTATGTATGAATTTATATAATACAATTATATTTTGTCTGGTGAGTTTTGGAAGTATCTTACCTTAGAAAATGATATATATATTCAAAACACCGTTGTGCACAACACAATTTACAAATCTTTGGGTTACTAGTTTTGGCTTTACAATAAGCCATCATCAGACCTATTTGTTATCAAGAGCCATAAAAAAAAACTTACATGTGCAAGTGGGATTGAGACGTCATTCCCTTCCTCAAAGTGCACTGAAGAACTGTATTTGGTGGATGCAGGACAGAGCATTAATATTTCAAGTAGCTAACTGCTTTTTGAGGCAAGCTGTTGTGCTGTAGAGAAGTAGATTATGTTTAGTGCCCAAATACAGCAAACATTATTTTATCTGACTGGTATCATTTGTGACTTCTTTTTGGCTTTTTTGTCATATAAAACATAACACACTCATACATCATATAAAACATAACACACTCATACTTTTCACACACGTTGGAATAGTGGCAGGAAGTGACAATATTGGTCAGATAAAATAATGACTGTACATATTGTAGTCTCATTTTTTGAGCTGTGATAATGTTTGCATCGTACATAATAACTGGTGTATTTTATTTTTACAGTATGTTATTATTTGTGCCAAGCCAAAGCATCTGAACAAGTGAATACTGTCTTTTACTATTAGTGAGTATTTCAGTCATAAAGTGTCTTTTCTCCAAATGGACTGATGCATGCAGCTGGGTGGTTGTTGGGAACTTCGCCATTTCTGCTTATGTGTGTGTAAGATCTCATAATCAGTGACTGTTCTGATTCTGCAGGAAGTACTGTGCAATAATTTAATATTTTGTTGCAAAGCTATCCACTTTGGTGCAACAAGGGATGTGGTGCCTGCTGAAATTTTCTTATGGAATCTTAATTCTTGTAGGGCCTAGTTTCTATGCACTTATGCTTCCTGACTGTAATCTTATTTCTTACTCATTTCAGTGACTTTATTGTAAAAATGAGGCCATACAATAGTAATGGCCGTTCTTAATACAGTGCATAGAAGCTAGTTACATATATGACTTGTAATTATCATCTTTGCTGATCGTACTGTGGAGACTGCATTGGTAATGTGTCTTTGCTGTCACCTGTTCTATGTGGTTAATGGATGGTTTGTTTGTGCTGTGACTTCTGATTTTATGTAGTGCTGAAAGATACATGGTGGGTTGATTAAGAAGAGATTTTGAAGAAAGCATTAGTGAAAATGTGTAGGTTTGAGACATATGGGACCACTTAACTTTTGGACTTCGTCCGAACAGGCAGAGCACTAGCTGCGTGGCTGTGGGAACAGAGGTGTAGTCTGAAAGAGGATCATCCAGAGAAATTGGGAACTAGTGCAGCATGCTTATGAAGAATGCCATCAGATAGGTTAGAATGAAGTCACGGTCTTCCAGATTGAAGCCAACAGTGGGTATATGAAGGCCAAGGAATCAGCCCATATCATGTGTTTGATAAATGCAGTCAGCCAACGTAGATTAGAAGTTTTGCCCATTTGGATTCCCCTAATCAGCAGGGAATTTAACCAGTGTTAAAGAAGGCCGGCAGGATCTGGAAGGTTCCATATGCTTACATGCCTAACTTCCATTGTAGATTCCAGTTTTCTCTCATAGATGGTGCTAGTGATAGGCATGTTATGGACATTGCGTTAATTTCATGTATCTTCCAAATTAGTGTTTTTTTATCAGTTTTTTGGACGTTATTTGTGTCTTAATTGTAGGTCTTCGTGGCCACTTCCACAATTTTTATTGTAAAATAATTCCATTGTCTCCTGTTCCCCAGACCTGATCTTAGGTGCATATGTGACAACAGTTGAACTGGCACAGGTTTCAAACACTTGAGAATCGGTTGGGCTGATGGGCCCAACTGAGTAGGTAACTTCTCACTTTTCTGGTTGAGCATGGAAGCAGGTCCTGCTTCTGAAATGTGTTTGAAATGTTTACTTTGTGTTTTTGGAGGTCTGCAAGACAACGAACAAAGCCTACCAGATAAGTAGTTCTACGTTACAGAAATGGTAGTCGTGAATAGTGCATTTTTAAGGTTTAATTCACTGCCCATTTTTGGCATTTATCCATCTTGGGTATAATGTTTGAAAATCATTCTCTTGCGTTATTAACTTATTGAGCCAAGTCACTTACATTCCCAACCCAAAAATGAAACAAGAGTGCTGACATCTGAACTGCATTGTTTGGTTTAGTAATAGTATATGTGACATTTTGAGACTTTGTGAGTCACTGACACAAAAGTTAATTCTTTCAGGGTGATGAAATACTGCCTCAAGCCATCCCTGTTACGCAGTAGTTTTCTTTGCATTGCTACAATGCCGTTATTTTAATGACCCCACTAGCTACTCACTTTACCATCAGATCAGTTATTGCTATACACCAAACCCACATGCCAGCAGTTTTCCACACTGCTTATTTAAGAGGTTGTGCGGTCACTATGCCTACTGCCATCACACAAAATGGTCTGAGTGTAGTGATATGTGATGCCATTAAAAAAAATTCCCAATATATAATATGTTCTTATCCACGGATTATGTGATTGTTGTTTCAGCCCACAGCAGTTCTTTAAAACAGGTCATTTATGGGCTCATGCATGTCATGTAAAGCTGGGAAGGAAGCACATGAGTACACCACTGCACCAGCAGCCCATCCGAAGCAGCGCGCTCGCTACTATCACAGCATGGAGAATGGGCCATTCAGTACCGTTACACAGGTAAGCCACCCATTTATAATATTTTGTTCTTTATTGTACAGTGCTGTTTGAAATGCTTGGTGAGCTGGGAGAGTGTAATTGGTATGGTGACCAGGCTGCTGGCTGAACAACCAAGGAAATATGATTTGATTCACAGTGATTGTTTTTCCTTGCCAAGCATCCAGAATCTTTCTTAGGACCACTCGAGCACATACGAGGGTTATCCAGAAAGTAAAGATACAAAAGCAATCAAATTTTTTAAAAATATTTATTAACAAAATCGAGTGAAAAAACTCTTTAACACATACCTTTAGTTATTTTTCAAGGCATTTGTTTAGCCTGGGTACGAGGTTTTGTATTCCGATGTCACAGAACTCCGCCGCCTGCGCACGCAACCACGCAGTGACTTCGTTTTTCACCTCTTCGTCTTCATGAAACGTCTGGCCGGCCAGATGTTTCTTTAAATGCAAAAACAAATGGAAATCGCTGGGAGCGAGGTCTGGTCTGTGAGGGGGATGGCCGGCCAGAAGTTTCACGAAGACGAAGAGGTGAAAAACGAAGTCACTGCGTGGTTGCGTGCGCAGGCGGCGGAGTTCTGTGACATCGGAATACAAAACCTTGTACCCAGGCTAAACAGATGCCTTGACAAAGGTGGTGATTATGTTGAAAAATAGCTAAAGGTATGTGTTAAGAGTTTTTTCGATTTTGTTAATAAATATTTTTAAAAAAATTTATTGCGTTTGTATCTTTACTTTCTGGACGTCCTACGTATTCAGTGGGTAATGGGGATCGTTCCCAAGGCATAAGTTGGCGGGGGCATGAAGCTGACACCTCTCCTTTTATCAAGAGCTGAAGTTAAGGATGGGTGCAGCTTATTGATGGGACATCTGAGAAATACGGAAAAACAATGCAATGGCGTGAGATTTTAGGTTCTGACAGCAGTGTTGCTGAAGATTCGAAGTTTCCTGGGATATGACGCTGTGTTGGGTGAGTGGTTTCCGATGTTTCAGAGGATCATATGCCCTTATCTTCAGGGCCAAGCAGTCCACAAAGAGTAGCTGTGCTGGAAGATAGGATGTATTTTATAGGTACTGGTGATGGAGGTAGGGAATGGCCAAAGAGGATGGCAAACCATTGGGGTTGGTAATGGGAGGGGCTTTGGTGTGCGGGCAGGGAGTGAAGGTTAATAATATGTGGAATTAAATAATCTAAAGATGTAAATATGAAATATTAAATGAATAATATCGAAAATATAGAAATAAATTGAAATTATTTTATTTCACTACTCTCATTACCCTGGCGCAGTTGGTTGAGGCACTGCGCTACAAGCCGGAACGTCGCGGGTTCGATTCCTGATGGTGTCACTGGAATTTTTCATTGACATAATCGTTTAGGTCGCACTATGGCCCTGGGGTCGACTCAGCCTCTAACAGAAATGAGTACCAGGAATCTTTCCTGGGGGTAAAGGCGGCCGGTGCGTAGGGCTGACAACCTTACCACCTTCATGTGCCGATTGTCTAGAAATCTGGGAGCCTCAACCTCCTGGATCCCTAAGGGCCTGTCCAGGCCTGTAATGGGATTGCTTTTTACTCTCATTACCCATACTTATATATAATATGCCCTGTCAGCCCACACGGCTGTTCTTCTTGGGCCGCTTGACCATGGATATGGAGCATTACAATCCTTCGATACGTTGGGTAACTACTCGCCACATGACACGGTATTGCATCTCAGAGTACTTGACTCTTCGATCCACATTTGCTCAGCACTTAAGCATGTTATAAGAATCTGGTTTCCTCCTGCTAATCATCTGCTGGTTACCTGTGTTCATACGTCGCTCACTCTGAGCGTATGTAAAAGAACCTTGATTTCAGGATTCCGCCGCGATGTTGATGAAATCTGTGGTCTTCTGGGTAATTACACGGCATCGTGTGGTAATTATTTACCACACGACGCCATGTAATTACCCAGAAGACCACAGGTATGTAAAAGATGTTATGAGCTATCATGTTTATAACAACATTGAGCCTGAGCTGAATATTGGTCTCAAAGTTGGTACTCAAAATAAAGAATTTCATATACTTAATATTATTTTCACCGTTCATGTTTATTAACACTAGTAAACACTATACCAACACATGCACTTTTTATTAAAACATTAATAGTTTTAAAAAAACAAAGCCCTACATATGTTTCGGCCAGCTAACTGGCCATCATCAGGGGCAACTAGCGTTCCACAGCATAATCACGTTCAATAGGTTTATATAAAGATGTGTGGGTGTTGTATAAAAACGTTAAAACAGTAAAGTTCACGTCGTTCTATTGGAGACATCCAATGAGCACTGTATATCACTTGTGATCACTGTATTATAAAACACTGTGTTGGTTTCAAGCACTGTTGTGTTGCGTGTATATAGCTGTTCAGGTGAAGCACGTACGTTCCTTTGTCTATGCCGACTAATGTCCTGTTCTTGTAGGGGATAATTGTGGGTGCCTTATATTGGCTTTGGCATGGCGTTGTACCGTCTGTGTTTGTTGGTTGTTGAAGTATTAGCGTGTAGGGTGGAAGACGTTTGGTTGCCTACTGACCCGAAACATATGTAGGGCTTGGTTTTTTAAAACTATTAATGTTTTAATAGTAAGTGCATGTGTTGGTACAGTGTTTACTAAAGAATTTCATCTTTTTAATGACCTTGCACAGTGATATTAGTTGAATTTTCATGATCTTCTTGTACTGCACACACAATTCGTCATGTACTTCGTACTTTTAGAGCAAAGCCCTGTATATAATGTTATTTATAAAATATTTTTTTCATGTCCCGATGATCTCGTACCTATGTAAACGTAGACAGACGAGAAAACAAAGAGGCAGTTGCTAGCTTACAGAGATTATTCCAGTACTGCCAATTGCCGGACAAATTTCCCGCGATATTTCGTGGAGTATTTGGAATTTTTCGCCGTATTTTAAAATTCTTATGTATATATTCTACAATTTCTCGCGGAACCTGTAACAGTGTTATGCGGAACGCTGGTTGCGAAACACTGGTCTAATCACCTGGAACACTTTAGAAGACAAGAGGATAATATTAAACTCTTGTTTGTTGGAGGAGGTGTACAGTATGTTTTGGAAACCTGTCTTGGGAGCTTTGTTACAAATCAGTAGGTAAAGGTAAAGTTCTCGCTGTCCACGCTGTGAGGGCGTATAGGGGGAGTGGAGGTACAGGTCCACTCATTCTGAGCCTCGGCGCTAGATTGATGTGAGTGGTTAACTTTACGCCCCGGACGGTTTACCTCCGGAAAGAACCCCAGTACCCATTGAATCTAAGGGTGGGTGGACACCAAAGCCGGTCTGGACGTTTTGGAGAAGAGAAAAATTCTTGCCCCTGCCAGGATTCGAGCCCCGGACCGTTCAACCCGTAGCCTAGACACCATTTTTAGAAACGCTTTCCACATACAGGCAGGTCGGATAGTTGTATTTATCGGTCATTCATATGAGAGCCTGTTACTGATACCCCTCCAGACATCCCCAGCAATTCGTTTCCGCCCCCGCCCGTCGGTATGCTGAGATGGACATTATTGATCAGCCATATTAGTTTACAACAGCAACCGCAGAGAGAAATGGGGGCTCTGTCATCGCTCTGCAAACTACATCACGTGGTTGTGCTTTCAGCTCCCCCCGTTTGTTTGCCTAGTCTTTGGTTTGATTCTGATACGAGTCACTTCAGTTTGAACGTGATTGCGTGTGTGAGGCTAAATCCCATCACCACAAAGTCCCGATTTGATTAATTTAGGCCGCATTTTGACACTACGGTTCTAGCTTTTTAGTTTCTGGAATTGTGTATTTACTGAGATTTAGTACCCTTCACATGTCCATGCATAGGGATGTAGGCGTTTCTGTACTGACCGCTTTTTTATTAGACACGTCAGGCGCCTGTCCATGATGGCGTCGTTGCGTCATCCTGGCGCCGTGACCTCAGATTGTCCGAAGTAGCTAAGGGGGTGACGAGTTAAAAGGGGTCGTGTTCAGAAGGGTGAAATCTCTTGATTTCTAACGATTCTGCTGGTCCAGTTGTTTGTGACTATGTATGGAATTTGTATATATATATATCAGTTTTGACAGTGATCATTCGAATTTGTTAATTGGCTCTGCACGGATTGTTATGAGGGAAATCTGTGTATCTCTGCTGATCACACATAAGACGTCATGTCATGAAAATGTGGTTATTGGATGCAATTGACTCTCGAAGTTAACTGAAGATCCCTTCTCGTCGACTTCCAGTTTATATCCTGCTTGGTTATTCTCTTCGTAACATGGATGTCTCTGGCGATAGCAGTGCTACGGTAGGGTACCAGCTGTAATATTGTTACGTGCTATTTAGTCTAAGAAACATTTTACTTCAGGATTTTCTTTTTCTGTCTGTCTGTGTGTGTGTTTTAGCAGTTTTCATCTCGTATATTAGAATAGTTTTCAATATGTAATTCTGTTGACTGGGATTCAAATTATAATTGTTAATTAGGCATTTGTTCTTTATCTTATCACTGTGATATTATCAAAGTGATTAATTGAGAAGGATAAATGAGCAGAGCGTTGGTAAACAGGCAAAGAATTACGCAATTTTGGTTGGAAAATGGAAGGTAGTTAAACCATGCTTGGGAAGATAACATCAAACAGATCGTTGTGTATCCAGCTGTGACCACGTAAGGTGATTTAACTGTCCATCTGCGAGGTTTGGTGAACAGGTGTTGAAGTGTAAGAACAGGGTAAGACTGTCTTAGAAGCTGAGTGACTATCAGCTTCTGAAGGAAGATTTTGTACCATGCAGATACCTATCTAGAGAATCAGCCGTTTGGTCGGTTATGTACTGTTCGGTCCACATCTACAAATTTTACTCTGCATCGCTCTAACTGTAGTAGCAGAATTTGACATTACACATTATTGTGACTTCTCAGTCTGTATGAAAACCAGTCATTATATGCACGACTTGCACTGAACTGTCAGTCAGTCTTGCCTGACAGAAATTCTATAAACGTTTGTCCGTTTCTGAGCTCACTTCGCAGTTTTTATAGAAAAATGGTTCAGGCGTCATTGTGCCCTATCGTTCGTGCTTTTGACCTGTGAAGCACGTGACGAATATTCATGAAACTTGATACCACGTCAAGTCACCAGGACCACCCCCACATTTTTTACTATTGTTATGACACCAGTTATATCGTCCATGGCATCCGTGCAAAATTCTGTGGTGGACGGTACTAGCGCAACGTAACGAATGATCTTGAAGTTTGTTGGTAACTAACTGACTCCATGGAGCAGAGTCCTTCCTGAGAAGCTAGCAGGTCGTCAGCTAGTCAAGAATTCTCCGCGTTTTATGGAACCCGAAGGTTCATTACCGCACTCAAACAGCCCGCCACCTGTCCCTATCCTGAGCCTATCAATCCAGTCCATGCTCCCCCATCCCACTTCTTGAAGATCAATTTTAACATTATCCTCCCATCTACGCCTGGGTCTTCCAAGTGGTCTCCTTCCCTCAGGTCTCCCCACCAAAATCCTGTATGCACCTCTCCCCTCACCCATACGTGCTACATGCCCCGCCCACCTCATTCTTCTTGATTTGATCACCCGAATAATATTTGGTGATGAGTACAGATCATTAAGTCTTCTCCACTACCCTGTTACCCCGTCCCTCTTAGGCCCAAATATCCCCCTCAGCACCATATTCTCGAACACCCTCAGCGTATGTTTCTCCCGCAATGTGACAGACCAAGTTTCACACCCATACAAAACAACAGGCAAATTTATAGTTCTGTATATCTTAATTTTTGTATTTTTGGATAGCAAACTGGAAGACAGAAGATTTTGTTTGGTAACATGTTCGGAAAATACGCATCTTACGTGTGTAACGGTAGTGCGTTTGTGGAACTTAAAACAGCTGCTTGGCAGCCTTGAGAAGTGTCACGTAACTTTTTATTTGACGGCGACAGCTAAAGAACTGCTAGAAGTAGGCATGTGAAACTGCGTGTGAAGTACATTGTGCGGTTTGTGAACTTGATGACCTGTGAACATGATGACCTGTGAACATGATGACCTGTGAACATGTTGACCACTGGAAGAACTGGGCTTGTGTGGGAGGGTGATATTAAAATGGATCCTAAAGAAATAGAATGGGATGGTGTGGGCTGGATTCGCCTGACTCGCGATGGGGACAAATGGCAGGCTGTTGTGAACACGGTAATGAACCTTAGGGTTGCGTAAAATGTGAGAAATTCCTTGAATAGCTCAGGAACTGTCAGGTTGCCAATAAGGAGTTAGTTGGTAGTTATGGAGGATTTGCAGTCAGTGTATTAAACGAGATGCTGATTATGCATGGCGAGTCACAAAAGAATCGATGACTGCACTTACCGCAGCACTTGATGGTTCAGGGTCTTCTGTTGCTCTTCGCCTTACGTTCTTCCGCTCCGTAAAGATTTACGATATATCGTACAAAAGAAGCTCTCTCTGGGTCCGTGTATGCTTTGTTAGTCTTAGTAATGTGGCGCGGTTGGCTGAAATTATAAGAAATTCGGTTGGAATGTGGCGCCACCGGAGGTCATCCCGAGATCGTAATTCTTAAGTATTAGGTTTGAAAGATTTGCGTATGGAGGTCGTGCAGACTTGAGAAATGACAAAACTACCAGCAAATAGTGTAGAGTTGTGAATTTTGCGGCGTATCTTTAAAAAAATATGGGATATACAACGCCGGGGGGGGGGGGGGGGGGGGGGGGGGGGGGGGGATAAGATTACTACATGAGCTCGAAGGACGTGTTTTGGTCTGATGAAGATAACAGATTATTATTGAAAATTGTACCTTCTGTGGTGACAAACAGGTAGCGGGGATTTATAGCTTGATTAATTGAGGCTGTAGACATAATTATTTTTGTTTGTTTCTGTAAACGGGTGAAAGAGTTTAAAGGAAAGTGGGTTCGAACTTCTTTCCAGCACTTCTTGTACCATCGTGACTAGCTGCGCTGTGGTAAAGAGGCCTATTATGAATTTTTACAATTTTGAAAAATTACATCATTTTCAGATTAGTCCCCGCGCTCACTATTATGAAATTATACGATTTTGAAAAATGGCATCATTTTCAGATTAGTCCCCGCGCCCCCTATTATGAAATTATACAATTTTAAAAATGGCATCATTTTCAGATTAGTCCCCGCGCTCCCTATTATGAAATTATACAATTTTGAAAAATGTCATCATTTTCAGATTAGTCCCCGCGCTCACTATTATGAAATTATACGATTTTGAAAAATGGCATCATTTTCAGATTAGTCCCCGCGCTTCCTATTATGAAATTATACAATTTGGAAATGGCATCATTTCCAGATTAGTCCCCGCGCCCCCTATTATGAAATTATACAATTTTAAAAATGGCATCATTTTCAGATTAGTCCCCGCGCTCCCTATTATGAAATTATACAATTTTGAAAAATGTCATCATTTTCAGATTAGTCCCTGCGCTCACTATTATGAAATTATACAATTTGGAAATGGCATCATTTTCAGATTAGTCCCCGCGCCCCCTATTATGAAATTATACAATTTTAAAAATGGCATCATTTTCAGATTAGTCCCCGCGCTCCCTATTATGAAATTATACAATTTTGAAAAATGTCATCATTTTCAGATTAGTCCCTGCGCTCACTATTATGAAATTATACAATTTTGAAAAATGGCATCATTTTCAGATTAGTCCCTGCGCTCACTATTATGAAATTATACAATTTTGAAAAATGGCATCATTTTCAGTTAGTCCCCGCGCTCACTATTATGAAATTATACAATTTTGAAAAATGGCATCATTTTCAGTTAGTCCCCGCGCTCACTATTATGAAATTATACAATTTTGAAAAATGGCATCATTTTCAGATTAGTCCCCGCGCTCACTATTATGAAATTATACAATTTTGAAAAATGGCATCATTTTCAGATTAGTCCCTGCGCTCACTATTATGAAATTATACAATTTTGAAAAATGGCATCATTTTCAGTTAGTCCCCGCGCTCACTATTATGAAATTATACAATTTTGAAAAATGGCATCATTTTCAGTTAGTCCCCGCGCTCACTATTATGAAATTATACAATTTTGAAAAATGGCATCATTTTCAGATTAGTCCCCGCGCTCACTATTATGAAATTATACAATTTTGAAAAATGGCATCATTTTCAGTTAGTCCCCGCGCTCACTATTATGAAATTATACAATTTTGAAAAATGGCATCATTTTCAGATTAGTCCCTGCGCTCACTATTATGAAATTATACAATTTTGAAAAATGGCATCATTTTCAGTTAGTCCCGCGCTCACTATTATGAAATTATACAATTTTGAAAAATGGCATCATTTTCAGTTAGTCCCCGCGCTCACTATTATGAAATTATACAATTTTGAAAAATGACATCATTTTCAGTTAGTCCCCGCGCTCACTATTATGAAATTATACAATTTTGAAAAATGGCATCATTTTCAGTTAGTCCCCGCGCTCACTATTATGAAATTATACAATTTTGAAAAATGGCATCATTTTCAGATTAGTCCCCGCGCTCCCTATTATGAAATTATACAGTCTTGAAAATTGCATCATTTTCAGATTAGTCCCCGCGCTCCCTATTATGAAATTATACAGTCTTGAAAATTGCATCATTTTCAGATTAGTCCCCGCTCTCCCTATTATGAAATTATACAATTTTGAAAAATGACATCATTTTCAGATTAGTCCCCGCGCTCCCTATTATGAAATTATACAATTTTGAAAAATGACATCATTTTCAGATTAGTCCCCGCTCTCCCTATTATGAAATTATACAATTTTGAAAAATGACATCATTTTCAGATTAGTCCCCGCGCTCCCTATTATGAAATTATACAATTTTGAAAAATGACATCATTTTCAGATTAGTCCCCGCGCTCCCTATTATGAAATTATACAGTCTTGAAAAATGACATCATTTTCAGATTAGTCCCCGCTCTCCCTATTATGAAATTATACAATTTTGAAAAATGACATCATTTTCAGATTAGTCCCCGCTCTCCCTATTATGAAATTATACAATTTTGAAAAATGACATCATTTTCAGATTAGTCCCCGCGCTCCCTATTATGAAATTATACAGTCTTGAAAAATGACATCATTTTCAGATTAGTCCCCGCGCTCACTATTATGAAATTATACAATTTGAAAAATGGCATCATTTTCAGATTAGTCCCCGCGCTCACTATTATGAAATTATACAGTCTTGAAAAATGACATCATTTTCAGATTAGTCCCCGCGCTCACTATTATGAAATTATACAATTTTGAAAAATGGCATCATTTTCAGATTAGTCCCCGCGCTCACTATTATGAAATTATACAATTTTGAAAAATGGCATCATTTTCAGATTAGTCCCTGCGCTCACTATTATGAAATTATACAATTTTGAAAAATGGCATCATTTTCAGTTAGTCCCCGCGCTCACTATTATGAAATTATACAATTTTGAAAAATGGCATCATTTTCAGTTAGTCCCCGCGCTCACTATTATGAAATTATACAATTTTGAAAAATGGCATCATTTTCAGTTAGTCCCCGCGCTCACTATTATGAAATTATACAATTTTGAAAAATGGCATCATTTTCAGTTAGTCCCCGCGCTCACTATTATGAAATTATACAATTTTGAAAAATGGCATCATTTTCAGTTAGTCCCCGCGCTCACTATTATGAAATTATACAATTTTGAAAATGGCATCATTTTCAGTTAGTCCCCGCGCTCACTATTATGAAATTATACAATTTTGAAAAATGGCATCATTTTCAGTTAGTCCCCGCGCTCACTATTATGAAATTATACAATTTTGAAAAATGGCATCATTTTCAGTTAGTCCCCACGCTCACTATTATGAAATTATACAATTTTGAAAATGGCATCATTTTCAGTTAGTCCCCGCGCTCACTATTATGAAATTATACAATTTTGAAAAATGGCATCATTTTCAGTTAGTCCCCGCGCTCACTATTATGAAATTATACAATTTTGAAAAATGGCATCATTTTCAGTTAGTCCCCGCGCTCACTATTATGAAATTATACAATTTTGAAAAATGGCATCATTTTCAGTTAGTCCCCGCGCTCACTATTATGAAATTATACAATTTTGAAAAATGGCATCATTTTCAGTTAGTCCCCGCGCTCACTATTATGAAATTATACAATTTTGAAAAATGGCATCATTTTCAGTTAGTCCCCGCGCTCACTATTATGAAATTATACAATTTTGAAAAATGGCATCATTTTCAGTTAGTCCCCGCGCTCACTATTATGAAATTATACAATTTTGAAAAATGGCATCATTTTCAGTTAGTCCCCGCGCTCACTATTATGAAATTATACAATTTTGAAAAATGGCATCATTTTCAGTTAGTCCCCGCGCTCACTATTATGAAATTATACAATTTTGAAAAATGGCATCATTTTCAGATTAGTCCCCGCGCTCACTATTATGAAATTATACAATTTTGAAAAATGGCATCATTTTCAGTTAGTCCCCGCGCTCACTATTATGAAATTATACAATTTTGAAAAATGGCATCATTTTCAGTTAGTCCCCGCGCTCACTATTATGAAATTATACAATTTTGAAAAATGGCATCATTTTCAGTTAGTCCCCGCGCTCACTATTATGAAATTATACAATTTTGAAAAATGGCATCATTTTCAGTTAGTCCCCGCGCTCACTATTATGAAATTATACAATTTTGAAAAATGGCATCATTTTCAGTTAGTCCCCGCGCTCACTATTATGAAATTATACAATTTTGAAAAATGGCATCATTTTCAGATTAGTCCCCGCGCTCACTATTATGAAATTATACAATTTTGAAAAATGGCATCATTTTCAGTTAGTCCCCGCGCTCCTTATTATGAAATTATACAGTTTTGAAAATGGCATCATTTTCAGATTAGTCCCCGCGCTCACTATTATGAAATTATACAATTTTGAAAAATGGCATCATTTTCAGATTAGTCCCCGCGCTCACTATTATGAAATTATACAATTTTGAAAAATGGCATCATTTTCAGATTAGTCCCCGCGCTCCCTATTATGAAATTATACAGTCTTGAAAATTGCATCATTTTCAGATTAGTCCCCGCGCTCCCTATTATGAAATTATACAGTCTTGAAAATTGCATCATTTTCAGATTAGTCCCCGCTCTCCCTATTATGAAATTATACAATTTTGAAAAATGGCATCATTTTCAGATTAGTCCCCGCGCTCCCTATTATGAAATTATACAGTTTTGAAAATTGCATCATTTTCAGATTAGTCCCCGCTCTCCCTATTATGAAATTATACAATTTTGAAAAATGGCATCATTTTCAGATTAGTCCCCGCGCTCCCTATTATGAAATTATACAGTCTTGAAAATTGCATCATTTTCAGATTAGTCCCCGCGCTCCCTATTATGAAATTATACAGTCTTGAAAATTGCATCATTTTCAGATTAGTCCCCGCGCTCCCTATTATGAAATTATACAGTCTTGAAAATTGCATCATTTTCAGATTAGTCCCCGCGCTCCTTGCATATCTCCCGTGCGGATCGTTAAGGACAAGATTCAAGTTAAAAATATCAGATTTAGTGGCAAACCTGGAGAGAAATTGTAACAATCTTGAAATGATGCATATTGTTCCGGATACGTCAGGTAACATTCATATAAAAATACCACTAACACTAATTGTAGTAGTTAAAACATGCTTAAACCTTCCGTGCGAACTAGTAGACTATGAACTACGAAATCTTTTGTACAGTAAACGTATTTACCGGTACATTACGCCCGCCAAGAATATTTGAACTCGCACGGATGGTGCCACTGGAAATTAAAACGCCCAGAAATCTACATTCTGGATGCACATGCACCATAGAACTGCAGGAGCTGGGAGTTGACTTCTCGGATGCATAATTGATATTTGTTATAATTGTCCCGCGGGATTATCGAAATGAAAAGGATTTTCTTCATGTTGGCAAGGCACCACGATAAGTGGGTCCCTGTCACCATGATAAGTCGGTCCCTGTCACCACGGCATTGCGCGTCCTCAGGTTGCGGATGGAGGAACGACCTCCGGATATGGAGGGTAGCTGCGATTACATTGAATAAGCAGTCGCGGACAGCCGACAAGGGTTGGCCCTCCAGCTTGGGGGTTGGGCGAGGTGCTAACAACTCCTCACCGTAAAAAAATTACCAAGTTACGAATCATTCAAAATGGCCTCGGACCTGGACTGATTCTTTGGATAGGGACAGGTGGCGGGTTGTTGTGAGTGCGGTAATGAACCTTCGGGTTCCAAAAAACGCGGGGAATGTCTTGACTAGCTGACGACCTGTTAGCTTCTCTAGAAGGACTCTGCTCCATGGAGTTAGTTAGTTAGTTAGTTGGCAAGGCATTTGTTTAACCGTTTGTTCGTGATGGACCAGTAGAGAACATTCGCACTTGCGTCATTAAGTCCAGCTGCAGGCGTGTGTGAGGGACACTGGCGAAATCGGAAGCTTTCTCCCGTGTGGACCCAGACTATCCGACTACTGGAGGTGATATATTGGAATTTCCAAGCCGCGATCGACCGCGCGCTGAAAACGTAAAATTGTTCCTCCGCGTGGCTGCTATTCTTATACTGGTCGCATTCAAGCAGGAAGAAGTGTTACAGCTCTGTGTGTCTCAGTGGCATGGGAACTCGTGAGAGGCAGCACAATCCGTCAGAGAATTCGGCGATGAATTGTTGTACGGCTAGTTAAAAAGCTGAAGTGAGGATGTGTAACAGCTGTCTTAGAGAAATAAACTGCACATTTACATCGAACAGACGTTCTGATATCCATTAAGCAATAAGTATTTCCCAATGCGCCATTAAGGTCTGTGGTAAAGTTGCTGAAGTGAGACTGTCGTTTGTTTTCATGACACGTAGTGCTTTTTGTGTTGAAAACTTCCCCCCCCCCCCCAGTCTTGCGACGAATGTTGTTTATCGGAAAATTCGCGGACTCGTCACGTGGATGTTTAGGGTGCTACACGGCTGTAGACCATCACATTCGCAAGTGCGTCTGTGTGTATATTGCCGCGTGCTTTACGTTTAACGGCCTGTCGATTAGATATGGAAGAAAATCCAACGAGCATATATAATTTAAAGCTTTCACGGCGATTAAATTCAATAAAATATTCTCGGGCCAGCAGCCGCTCAATGGCGAGTAAACCGACGTTTCGAGTACCATCACTGTCCTCGTCATCAACGAGGACGGAGATGGTACTTGAAAGTTGGTTTACACGCCATTGAGCGGCTGCTGGCCCGAGAATATTTTATTGAATCCAAAGAGTCTGTTCTCATTTATTATGTAACCCAAGTCTCTGTAAATTAGCTGTTCGGGGTTTTCCTCACGTTGCTTACTTTCAATTCATACGAATCCAGGTTACGTTATTTCTTTTACATGTTTTAAGTGAAACGTTAACGGATACTGTTGCTACGTTTTAAATGCGGTCACATGAAATTTTTGCTTTTGCTTCGGAGCCGCTGGCTACAGACTGTCGTTCAGTTCAGTCTCTAAATGAGCCAAATATAGTACAGTTGTAGACCATTGGAGCCCGGTTCTGAGATGTCGCAGTCTTTTATTTCACATTTTACGCGGAGAGATGTTAATTTTAAAGCTACAGGGTTAGTATTTGTAGGAAAGCTATGTGTTTAACTTCGTGGTGCACGATTTTCCTCGTGCAGTTGCCCTTTGTTATTTAACTTATCAGGAAATTTGAAACATTTTTTGCAGACTGAAGTTGACGAGGCTTAAAGACTGACACGGCAGTGTGGTTGAAGACTCATTCTCGGATATGTATGACGTCCCGTCACTGGGTAATTGGTTGAAGATGTGCGACTTCTTTACACGACACACTAGACTTAGAATATTGAACTAAAAGTTATGATAAGAGGGCACCCGTGTTTAGGCGCGTTCGCAAAATTGCGAAAAGCGACTATTAGCTTCGTCTTGTCTGTCTGTCCGTCCGCATGGAATAACTCGGCTCTTACTGGACGGATTTTCAAGAAGTATTGGAGCATTTTTTTTTTCGAAAATCTGTAGGGAAAATTCAAGTTTCATTAAAATCTGATAAAAATAACGATACTGTACATGAAGACCTACGTACATTTATGATAATATCTCGCTGAATTCTTCTTAGAATGACAAATGTTTCAGACAAAAGTTGTAGAGAAAATCAAAACACACATTTTATGTTCAGTAACTTTTTTCCGAAAATCCTACCGTTTGTAAGATAATGTGGAAATATATATGGTAGAGCCAGACAGGCCACAGATGGCAATATAATACGGCGCATGCGCTTTGCATGCTGGGTAACTAAGGCTACAGACACACAGAATATGTAATACGTATTGCTTTTCCACGGCAACAATGTTTACGCGAACGCGCCTCTGTTACGTTATACGTAAGTTGTCTTTCTTGTTAAATAATGTGATTGTTGTATAAGAACGACTTGTCTAAGCGTAGGATTGCCATATATCCATGACAAGAAAAGAGGACGTTTCCCACTTACTGACCATGATACAGAGGACATCATATCAGCGAGAAGGAAAGTTAAAAAGAGGAAATATAAATAATCACAGGTTTAGTAAATGACATTAACATTCTCATTTCAAAGAAAATTTACACAATTAAGAACAACAAAATAGACAGTGTACGTATAACGTAACATTGTGGCGCGTTCGCGTAAGTTTTGTACCTCCTCTGCTACCCTAACAGCCTGATACCATTTCACTAAGAAGAGAGCGCTTGTAGGGCGATTTAATGTCGCCGGCAATAATAAAATGTACTTAGGTCTTCACGTTAAAGTACCCGATATTTTTGCCCGTTTTTAACCAGATTTGGATTTTGAAGTCAGGTTTTCATAGAAGTTTCCAATATCAAATTTAACGGAAATCCGTCCAGTCGGCGCCGCGTTTATCCGTGGTGACAGACGGACATGACTGTGCGAACGCGCCTAAGAATTATTCAGATTTGTATATTGTATGACATAGCGTACAGTCTGTCGCCAGTTCTCGTCTACCTTCCGACATGCCCATTCATACTTCTTTGTGGATCAGATTTTGTTTAGTAGTTGTATACTGCTCTTCAGGAAGGCACGGAAATCTGTACAAGAAATTCCTTTGAAATTGCAGTGTAGGAATACAAGTAGCCTGAGCGACATGTTCGTCTCCGTTATCCACTGGACTTGCATCAATGAGAGAACTCACTCTCCATTTGGCATTATGTGGGCGAATGGCAAAGAACTGTTAAATCTTCAACAATTCTGAGAGACGTTCGCCGTTTTTTGAGTTTTTAAAATATTTGGTCGATTTCTGGTGTGCTAGGAAACTGTGAAACCTTCACCATTGAGGGCACTTTCCCTGAATTTTTTCAGATGACTAAGTTGGTTCAAAACACTTTACGTCATCAACTGGAACTCCCTTAGTTATCAGGAATTTGACAGAGGGCTCTGCACCATCCTAGTTCCGTGGCTGAGTAGGTATCATTTACGTGAAACGGGAGAAATCATCCTTAGGTTTCGTCTACTTGTCCAGATGTTCTACACACGTCCTATGTATACATTTTATTCTAGCAGAGAATTTATCACACTCTTCATCGCGCCAGTCTCTACTTTTTTCTCTGCTTAGTAGTTCTTTAAAATTCAGGTGGGGGGGGGGGCGGTGAAATTCAGAGTGAGACGTTTTGTAAACGTGTTTTTCACTGAATTCAAGTTTTTCAGAATTTCTGCCCCGAAGTTTTCCAATTTAAAGAAAACCCGCCCAGGTGGATATTTTTTGGTGGAAAAAGAGGACATGTCTGAAGAAAAGTGGACGTGTGGTAGTGCATGTATGAGTTTTGAGTGACACGGAACATTGCGTACACAGATATAGCTATTAAGTATTTGTGACAGGCTGTCAACAAATGTGAGCCCTGTAAAGAATGGGATCAGGTACCCTCCAACACCACTGCCAGCAGTAACTGCTACTATATCAAAGCCTTGCAACATTACTGTGTTCACTAATTTTAGACGTTATATCCCATTTTAAGTCAGTTGAATCCCAGTTTGCATCCTTACAGTCTGGTTTCTTTTAACATTGCTTGCCCATCAATGTGCAGGTCTCCCAAATACGCTGTTCGAACTTGAGGTTTAGAGCCAAAATGCTGTATGCAGTAACGCTACCATGCATGCAACATACTTTGTCCATCTTGTAATGTAGTCACCAAAACATTATTAAATGCTAACACAAATTGGGAAGGTCATAACTCCAGTTGTTCAATACAGTAGTTCATCTTTGCAGGGTCCAGATATACACCTCAACCCTTTATTCATAAAATCCCTTAATCTGTGTTCTTCCTTGAGAGTGTGACACCAAATACATAGCACACCTCTATAGAACGTATGCAAAGAAATTATAATGTAACATTCACTGCTTGTTGTAATCCTACCACATCGTTATTTCAGACAAAATATTTTTTTGTTTTTGATATATTGCCACTAATAAACTAAAAGCAGAAGGAAACAAACAGCACAGTGGGTGGATATGTGAATGATGCTTTACCCAGGGTTTACTAGAAGCATGCTGACATTGACGTGTTTTTTTTTTTTCTAGGGTGAGACTAAGGTGTTGGCAAAACAGGCCACACCATACACACGTGGCCAGGCTACGCTGTTTGGTTTCAAGCGACGTTCTGCATCAGCTGTACCAGCTGCAGTTACTACCACATCCACCCCAGTCGTAGATAATGCTCAGAATCTAGGTGGTAGCAGGACAGGCTCCTGGGAGTCACTCAACAGTATTAGTCCCATTCCATCAGGGAGATCCACTCCAAGGCTCTCCCGGCTGAGGAAAGATGCAGATGGGAACTTGATCAGAGCTAATCGCTTTGGCTTTCGAGGTTCTACTGCACCCTCCATCACAAACAAAGTTTCAGATTCGAACTACAACAATAACCCAGCTGTCATGTCTTCATGTAACACATCAAGCCATTACAACCAGGAAAACCAAAATGTTCTGAATGTTCAGAAACAGAGGAACAAAGGTGGTGGCAACGTTGTTACACCTGTGACTCCTGGAGTGAAACATTCTGTGCAGTCTGTTACAGGCTTGTGGTGATGGCAATAAGCCTAAGCAGCAGGATTCTCAAATACAGCAGCTTGAGCATGGAAAAGCGTCCCGATTCACCCTCCAGACGTCATTACTACCCAGACCACAGTATCCTATTCGACTTACATCTGTGGGGAGTGAAAACGCAACAAAAGGTGCTAAAACGGCTGCAAACAACAGCACAAGGAAAGTATCATACCATGTGTTGGGTGGAGAGGAGTCTTCTTCAAAGGAAGGTTCACTTAATGGTGATTCAGGCATTGGTAGCCACCAGAGTGGAGCTGCTTGCAATGGAGAGACTGACACGCTACAGGGAATTGAGCAGCTTGATAGCAGTCCAACATTCGGCGTTCGTAGAAATCGTAAACCTCGGACACTCGAGGTGGTTGTGAATGGCCAGTACTTTGATGTTCGGGACCTGAAAGATGAAGATTCGTGTGCTACTGATGATCAAAATGTAATTACTGAAATCTCTTTGATCTCAATTCCAAGTTCCAGACCTACAAGTGGTGCAGTCAGGACAGTTCAAAACACTGGGATAGTACAACAGAGAGCCATGCAATATCAGAGGCAGATTGTGAGTGATAACAAGAGGCATCAGAGCTCCTCTACTGCATCCTCAGAAGAGTTCCGGGATGACGAATGTCTTGGCGGGGAAGAGGAGAAAGTCTTCAGAGACCGATCACATAGTGAGAAGACCGAGTCTGTTAAAGACCTTATCACGCCATGCAGTATTGAAGAACAGGAAGACTGGGACATGGTGAGGCAATGGCAGAGGACTACAGTAGCTCCAGTGATGATGGGCATCGTGCCCGTTGTACTTCATCACCTGAAAGTTTGAATTTGAATGTTGCAACTACAGCAACAGTTCTGGATGCTGCCAAACAACTGCAGCCTGTCATGCTCACCATTGAGGATCCTTTGTTTGCAGCAATAGCAGCTGCTGCTTCCCCAACTATGATCGAAGATGAGACATCTCCGGTCGATAGCCTCTTCAGCAGCAGCAGCACTGCCACCAGTACTACATCTGAGATCATGGAGAAGGACCAGTCACCATCACATTCCCGTCAGAAGGATGACAGTAAGAAGCTGAAAGATCCTGACAGGGACAGTGGGGAGAGGTCTGCACAGCATTCTGGGAACATACTGAGCCCTGATAGCCCTGGAACTCCCACCAATGCCTCCACGTCCCTTTCTCTGTCTGTGTCAGAAGGAAGAGACTTCCTTATTGATGATGAGATTGCAGATCAGCCTGGACTAACGTTTGATGATGGTAATACCACAGGGACAGGACACATTGGCAGCAGTGACATGGTCACATCGTCAGGAGGCTGCACCAGCCAGCTTCTCTCTATCACTGAGAATACAGCCACTGTTATAGATTCCACATCTAAACCAGGTGTGTCACAGTGATTCAAGATTAATAGTGCAAATTTATGATATGGTTTTCTTTGTTTCCTTTTGTGTATTTAGTTCATCGTCACATCACTTATTAATCCCATTCAGTCATTATGGCTCAAAACTTTATGATTGATTTAATCTCATCTTGAACTGTTGATCTTAATTTCATCATCCATTATTTCAGTATAATTGTTATATTCACCTGACAATGATGTACAATTACATGTGCACAAACTAATATACATGGCTTCTACTGTACTATAAGTGTTCACTTTATGCAAATGTGCAAAGAATGTATAGCAGTGATATTATATTTTAAATGCTGAATTTATAAACCAACTTAGAATGTGTCATTCAGAAATGGAGAATCAGTTGGATGTTTGCTGATCCTTATAAATGATGATCTGAGAGTTAGTATGCATGCTGTAATTCCTTGGCATCCTTAGCATAATCTTTCTGTAATGTAATGCCGTATTATTTTGCTTTGTTTCTCTGTGTTGCAGTTTCTAAACGGCGTGTTTCATCTGTTGATGGCAGCCCTGTGAGGACTAGGCGAATGAGCAGGACTGGGTCTGTTGACACCCTCTCTCCCTGTGAGAGCATCACATCTGACGACCTAATGCTGGACTATGAGCGCAGCGAGGGAAGCATATTTGACTGTACAGCTGAAAGGTATTATTTGCTTTACCCAAATCTCGCAGTGTTTGAGTTGTCAATGAACAGGTTTTATGAGGCGTTATGTTGCTGACATCTACTCACGAGCTACAGGTTGTCTACTGTAGTTTGAAGTCTGAACCGAGATTTGCAAAGACCTCTGCTCACAGAATGGTGTTTGTGGGAACATGGGTAGTACAGGCAGATATCAGTTACTGTCCTTTTTTATGTAAATGAGTGAAGAAATTGACATAGTAGTAACAGATTTTTTACAGTACTGTAGAAGAAATGGAAAAGAATATATGAAATGAATATGCTGTGGTAGGTATTTCCAAAAAATCATTTTATCAACCCAGAGAAAGAAGGTGAAATTCATCTTTCATAACACCTGTAACAGATGGGGCTACACCTGGCCATGGTAAGGGTGATGAAGGTAATAATAATGAAGAAGGTGCAGGAAGGACAGTAAAACAGAGATACAGTCAATCCTCGCTATCCGTGTGTTCACGGGTTCGCTCATTCGCGCGAAATAAAGTGTAACCCATTTTTTGCCATTCTCGGGCACCTCGCGGCTATTCACGGCCATGCGCAGCAGGCAAAAAGTTTGAGATGCCTGCCGCACAGTGTCGCAGATGGGCTCCAGCGAGGAGAGGCTGCTTCCTTGTTCTTGCGGCTCTGGTTTTTCATTATTTTTGTAATTAATAATGGCATCCAAGAGTAGTGCACGTGCAAGTGAGAAAGTTCCGTATTCACGGGGTTTTCTGGGAATCTAACCCCTGCGAATAGCAAGAATTGACTGTATACATTTCTGTGAGTTAAATAAGTGTGTAGTGAAATCTGTGTTAAATTTACATAGTGAAATCATGGAGAGAAAGACATTAAATGATGGCTTTACTTTGTGTTTGCTGTGTTGGTACTGTGAGAATAACTGGCTGTAATGATAATTCCAGTCGTCTGGACAATTCAAATGGGGTCCTGCATCAACTGGATGAAGGTACGCTGATGTCAGAGCTGGACATGCAGTCTGACATTGTTCTGCGGCAGGAATGGTCATCACTGCTTGGAGCACATGTAAAGGAAAGGGGGTGAGTAGCCCCTGAATACTGTAACATGGCCTGACGTAGCAACGGAAGGTTGGTCTATGAAATGTTGCTTTATTTGAACTGCCTACTGTGGCTGGCAGCCCAAGAAAATTTAATTGAATTCTAATGCCATGATAGCTTCAAGACATGTATGAACGTTCATTATATCACCTACAAGATTATGATGTATGAATAATGGTCAGTCATACATAAATGGATATGTCAACCAACAACTGCACTAATTAAGTTTTATTTACACTTTACAATTGCCCTACCTATGTTTCGGTCACAAAGTGACCATCATCAGGGGCTCAGTACGCACGTAAGTGCACTTCACTTCACTTGTCCATTGGTTGTTGGGTTATGCATGGGGGTTATTTTTGTACACTGTTCCACTATAGTGGTACTATTGAAGTTGTGTAATATGATCGTAGGTAGATGTCATTTGTGTTCATTTGTATACTTTGAATGTTTTGAAGTATGCTGCTTCCACTTGGTTATGCAAGTACTCACATGTCCATTATCCGAACGTTTGTATGTAAGTATATTGGGCACAGTCCACTGCTTTAACGCTGTTTCGGGTTTTATTGCACTGCACTGCTGTGGTGGGAACTGTTGAGTTTTCACTTTACTGCTATGGTACTGCTGCGGTAGATGACACGGTCTCTATTCCAATAGTGCGTCGGTGGGCTAGTTGGTTTCCACTGTTGTTATGTGATGTGTGTGTTTTATCCATTGAGTCCGGCACTGGGGGTCTTGAGTACACTGCACTTTGTAGGGTATAGCACTGGATGTTCCTTTGGAGCGTCGTATGCCGGGTGTTTCCTTGTGGAGTTCTCACTATTTTTTGTTGACTCGTGTTACATTATCATTGATCATCGAGCACTTAGTATTGGTTGTTGGTTTTTAACCATGAGTTGCACAGGAATTATGAAATGTAAAGGTTATTTAGTAACTGCATAAAGTTTTTGGTGCGTTGCTATGGCATCCTTATATTTTGTACTCAGTTCAACGTGTTGCCTTGTGCTGTGTTGGGTTGTGACTGTGGGTGGTCATCTAGGGTATGGTCTGGTTTCGGGGTCAGTGTCCTGTCGCGCCTGCGCGTTGCTGGGCGTGGGAATGATAATTTTAAATAGCGAGTTTTCGTCGCGTGGAATAACGCGGGGGTTTGGATGCAAGGTCACAATATGCTGTACTGCGGCGGGGTGAGAAAAATGGGAGAAATATATCTGGAATGCAGCGACACTAAAAGTGAAACATCGGTAAATAATTACCACACGACGCCTCGTAATTACCCAGAAGACCACAGATTACATCAACATCGCGGCGGAAGCCTGAAATCAACCCTTGATGTATATGCAACTCAACCGTCAGTTAAGTATGGCGGGTTGTGGGTTATTGCCAAGGTGATATACACATTTAGCGAGTAGTGTTGGTATAATAACCTTCTGAGGGTACTTCTGAATGTATTAGCCGAGCGGTTAGCTTATAATTCAGGAAATGATCAGGTGGCATAAATGGCAGTTGTGGGTTGGCAACCACAACGAGCAGTTACTGACTACAGAACACAAGAAATTTTATTAATATATATATATATGAACACTACAACTGTC
This sequence comes from Reticulitermes speratus, assembly GCA_021186555.1. Taxonomy (NCBI): domain Eukaryota; kingdom Metazoa; phylum Arthropoda; class Insecta; order Blattodea; family Rhinotermitidae; genus Reticulitermes; species Reticulitermes speratus. Next base: position 5,431,490 of record JAJKFL010000013.1, on the reverse strand, counting down.
AGACGTTCGTCTGATCTACAAGTACCTACACAAAAGTCTGTGGTTATTTGATAAAGAAACTAACCTATACCATTCTCTCCTACTCCAACCGTCTGGTTTCACAGTACAGAATTCCAGTCATATCAAAGGCGTACAGAGCAGGAACAGCTGGGTTTTGTCTTAGGGGGCGAAGGAAAGGCAACTAATTCATGGGGTTTGTGCAACATAACTGGCTAGACTCTATCCAAGGTTTTAATTATGTGTTGGCCTTTGAAATGACTTTAAATAGTTGTGTAGGGAAGGAAATACAGTACTGTAAACAGTGGAGTCGTCACGACGCATTATTAGGCGTTATTTACGCAGTAAAAAAAGCTGTCTGTGACATAGTATCAGCGACTATACCGTTTGTTGGATTTTCATCAAATTCCGTATAGAGATGGTCTTTGCAAAAAAAAAATAGTCTAGTCTGAATTTTGTGAAAAGCGGCTCAGTGAGAGTTATATTTTAGTTAAGGTAGTAAATAAATGCATTTCTGCTTGTACGTTCGCATATTTCGTGACCGATTTGGGTGAAATTCGGTGTGGGGGTTGTCCATGTAATGTGATTGAGCGGTTGTGAGTTTTGTGAAAGGCGGTGCAGTGAAAGCCGTCCTTTGCGTAAGGGCGTAAATGAAATGTTGACATATTTTCTACATTTTTCGTGCGATTTGGATAAAATTCGGTACAGGAAATGTCCACAAAATTCATTGAGTGATTATTTAGTTTCGTGGCAATCGTGGCGCAGCGATACTCATGCTTTTAAGTAAGGGTGTAAATTAATTTCTATCCAATGCGTGATTTGAGGCTTGCACCACCATGTAGATAAGATCTGCGCTGTTCTGGGATTTACACAGCATAGAGTGGTAATTAAGTACCGACGTTTCGGGACACCCATCGGTTCCATCTTGAAGGCTCAAGAAGTTCAAGACTTTGACTTCTTGACCCTTGAAAATGGGATCGATAGGTTGTCCCGAAACGTCAGCATGGAATTACCACTGTACGCTGTGTAATATCCCAGAAGAACGCAGATCTAATTTCTATCGTACTACCTACGTTTATTGTCCCATTTGATTGAAATTCGGTATAATCGATCTGCACGTAATTCTGTTGAGCATTTACGAGTTTCGTGAAAATCGGCGCAGACAAGGTCGTAATTGGCTTACGGGCGTAAATTAAGTTGAATTCACAGTTGTGATCTGGAACCGCGTAAATAGTTCGAAAGTTAAGAACTTTTTGCTTAAAATCTGTATTCCACGTCACAGAGTACTCCATTTGCAATCTTCGTTTTAATAAGCGCAGCTGTAATACCGTGGCAGAGCAGTTTAATGGGGTTAATAGCCGTGGGCATGGCGATTTGAACTCCGGAAGTGACATATAGGACAGTTTCTCTTCACAGTCATCGTCCGTAAAGATTGGTGTCCAACAGACCCTCCCCCCCCCCCCCCCTTAAAGGTTTACTGAGGTCACTAAGTTGTCATTCGTTGCAGGCAATCGGGGCGTCGGCGAAAACAGTTTTATCTGTTACTGATAGTCGAAACCCAGTAGCTATTGCCTTCATTTGACTTGTATGTTGCCGGAACATGGTGCTAGCTTCTGTTTAGGCGGGAAAAATGTAAAAAAATGTAGTCTTGTAATTTAATGCGGTGGCGCAGTTGGTTGAGGCACTGCTCTACAAGCCGCAAGGTCGCGGGTTCGATTCCCGATGGTGTCATTTGAATTTTTCATTATATAGGATATACCCCTGGTACTCATTTGAGGCTGAGTCAACTCCAGGGCCATAGTGTGGCTGGAAGGATTAAGTCAATGAAAACTCTCAATTGCTCTATCGGGAATCGAACCCGCGATCTTACTGCTTGTAGCCACTGCCTACTCCCACAGAATAAGGGTTTAGAGGATTTTACAGGATAAATATATCTGCTTTGCTGCAGCTTGACTCTGCTGTCCGTTTCGTCAGCAATTAAAGACACATTTCGTAATAACCTACTAAGACAAGCGGGAGAGGTCGTTAAATGGAGTGGCCCGTCGATGGGCCTCTGCTGTCACGTGAGAACACAAAAATGCCCAGAAAAATGGTCATGTCCGGGAAGGATTCAGCTCGCTGATTCTCCACTTGATCGACAAAGACATGTCACTTCTGATCCGTTGCCTGGGCGTCTCACGTTTAATTCTGTCAATTCAGTGTCATGAAACAACCAATTCGAAGTGCCTGGTTTGTGAGAACTGACATGACTCCTTCGACTGCTGCTAGTTGGTCAATTCTAAGATATTTTTCGCACCCCTGTCTTGCGGATCCACTGTGCGTAACGCGATGTTGGCTGGCAAGTGCCCCTTATTCGTCTTTCTTTTGTTTTGTGTGCGGTGCAGAGGGAGTCAGAGACCTCCAAAGGCTGACAGGCTGCATGCTTTGTTGCTCTGCTGTTGTTATTTACATTTCGTAGTCTGTGACTTTACTGTGCAGAATGTGGTATGGGCGATGCACCTCAGGTTACAGCAGAATAGAGCGACGTTTTATTGCACAAGGGCCATATGAAAGTTTCCAAACCCTGCGCGGGCCGCAAACAATTTTTTGTTTAAGAATAGAAGTCTTATTTTTTTCGAGGAAAATTTAGTTTATGTGCAGGGATTTTTTTTCCCTATGGCTCGACAGCCCTATATGGGCCTGGGCCTCCTCGTTTCGTCGAGGTTTCATGGTCACACACATTTGAGACACACCACAGTCGGTAGGACTCCTCTGGACGAGTGATCAGCTCGTCGCAGAGACCTCTACCTGACAACACACAACACTCACAAGAGACAGACACCACCGGTGGGATTCGAACCCACAATCCCAGTAAGCGAGCGGCCGAAGACCCACGCCTTAGACCGCACGGCCACTGGGATCGGCATGTGCAGGGATTAAGGGATTAAAATTACTGTTAATTACTAGTATAGTTGCAATGAAATTAATGTTTCAGTTACTTATAATTTGGTTTTCAAGACTTAACGTAATTTTTTTTTTTTTTTTTTAGAATAGAAGGTCGTCAGTGAGAAGCTTGCCACTGATTTTCTGTCACTGTTAATGTTGTTAGATAATAATTAATTAACTGAAAGGTTAAGGAAGATGGAGCTTACCACTCTGTATCTTTCTAACTCCTACCACTGTAAATGTAGCAACATACGATTTTTGCCCATTCAATATACACAAAGCCCGTGCAACTTAAATATCGTTGACTGCATATAATAATGTGTGCGACGTTCACCAGATAAAGGTAAAGTTCACCCTAGAACAGGCCATGAAGGCCCAGAGGGGGAGTAGAGGTATAGCTCTACTCTTTCTTTAACCTCGGCACTAGATGGGGGTGGGTAGTCAACACCACGCCCCGGCCGATTTACCCCCGGGAAAGAGACCCGGTACCCATTGTACAGGAGGCTGGGTTGGACCCAGGGCCGGTCTGGACGGGTGCGGAAAATTCGCCCACACCGGGATTCGATCCCCGGACCGTCCAGCCCATAGCGAGTCGCACTAAAAAAAATTGTGCTTTATTCTGATGGTAGAGCGTAGATTGTGTTCGGAAACTTGCGGGCCGTAGAGGGCCGTGGAGGTGAATGCGATATAGTTACTATGAATGGGAAGCTGTAGGGAAACGTCTGAGGATTTCTGTACGAGTAAGGTAGGCCTACTGTAATGGCAGGGAGAGACTGAGAAAAGGCATGAAAAATGCGATGTAATTGGTTCACGCGCAGGATTTCTGCTCTGTGCTACCAGAACATGTACGCGATGGCGCAGTTGGTTGCACACAAGCCGGAAGGTCGCGGGTTCGATTCCTGGTGATGTCATTGGGATTTTTCATTGACTTAATCTTCCGGCCGCACTATGGCCCTGGGTCGATTCAGTCTCTTAACAGAAATGAGTACCAGGGGAGTAAAGGCGGCCGGTACGTAGGGTTGACAACCTTACCATCTTCATGTGATGAGTGCCTAGACGTTCTGGGAGCCTCAATTTCCTGGAAACCTAAGAGCCTGTCCAGGCCTGTAATGGGATTGCTTTTACTGCCATAACAGAGTCACACGAGTCTCTGCAGAACTCGGGGGTGGGGGTGTCGGGGATTCAGGCCAACTTAACCTTACAGTACAATTTTCATCGACACTAATTTATGGGATGTAAGATAGCTTTGTAATGGTCATGCTATCAACAAATTTGCAGCTGTCTGCACTTTCGTATAGCATTCAGACGTGCGGTATTCCTGTTGAACGTGTCGGCTGTAATTGGAGTGAAAAAGTTCCGAATTTGCCGTGAAATGAAGCATTGAAGTGGCGCTGGTAACTGTATCGAGGTCGTTGAACCCTGTGAACTCCAAGACATGCTGCTGATTCCTCAAGTATAACCACATTTAAAGGGGCAGTGCTTAATGAAGTAGACGGAACTTTACTGTAACTAAACGGAACTCCAGTGTTATACGAAGATCTGTAAGAAAATACGAAATAAGGTCCCTTGGTTATAAAAATTAAATTAGAAGTCATTAGCTTACATGTGTGGGCCGCGATAGCTTAGTCGGTATTGCGACTCGCTACGGGCTGGACGGTCCGGGAATCGAATCTCGGTGGTGGCGAGAGTTTCCGCATCCATCGAGACCGGCCCTGGGGCCTACCCAGCCTCCTATGCAATGGGTACCGTCTCTGTTTCCCGGGAGTAAAGCGGCCAGGGCGTGGCGTTGACCACCCACCACCATCTAGCGCCGAGGCCTGAGCCTTCATGGCCTGTTCTAGGGCGACCTTTACCTTTTTTACATTACATGTAGCTCATTCATTCTACAGAAGTACCATTATTTGTCAACTTAATCCCCACGCACATTGATGCATTTTTCCTTACTGGCATGGGGTTAAAATTACCTTCGCGGCTAAAGTCTGGGCTCTTGAATTCGCGACCATTACGAACAGCCAATTCCACTTCCTCATTATTGTGAAACCGGCGATATCCCAGGTGTTGCTTCAGCAGCCCAAACTACATTCCAGCTTGTGTAGTTTGAGGAGTGAAATGGTAGACCAATCGCCTTTGAAGAGCCCACATTTCTATTGCGACAGATTTGAAACTCGTGTCAGTATGGAACAAACGCCTCAGTGTGCTTGGGGATTGTGTTAAAAAGTAATTATAGTTTAGTGGAGTAAAGGAGCTACGTGTAACGTAGTGACTTCTCATTTAATTAGTATGACCTTACTGAACATCGGTCGTAAGTTTACAGTGCTTGTATTTTGGGTACCTTTTTTTTTAACTTTAATAATATCGGTTCAGATTTGGCCGTACTACATTACACTACTTTTCCACATAGTCACTGCCAGAATTGAGACATTTATCGTATCGTGAGATGAGTTTTTATATTCCCTGTTTGTAGAATTCCCTGCCCTGTGTTATCAGCCATCTTGTCACAACTGTTCCCTCCTTTCGATGCCTTTAAATTTATGGCCGCCAAGATTTTGCATCAGCGCTGGAAATGGGTGATAATCGCTCGGTGCCAGACCACGCCTGTGTACGGGGTTGTTTTGAGGTTCTTTAGTTGCGACACCGTGTGCCATGTGAACTTATTTTCTAGCCTACGCCCCTATAAAAGGCGGACAAGAATAAACATTCGTGCTGTCTTCCATTTTGTTTCCTATTTGCGGTGTCGTCATGTACTGGATATGTTTGCACTGTGTGATGGACACAGTCGTGTAACTGACGGTTTACTTTGCTGACCGCATTTTTAGTGAGCTCACCTCTTAAATATTCTCATCAGCCTTTATTACACGGACCGCGGTTTATACGAGGTACCATTCCTGCGCCGAATGGTGCAACCATTTGCAGTGTGCTCAGTAAAGTATAATAACTCAAGAAATTCCCCGCGTTTTATGGAACCCGAAGGTTCATTACCGCACTCACAACAGCCCGCCACCTGTCCCTATCCTGAGCCATATCAATCCAGTCCATGCCCCCCCCCATCCCACTTGAAGTTCCATTTTAATATTATCCTCCTATCTACGCCTGGGTCTTCCAAGTGGTCTCCTTCCCTCAGGTCTCCCCACCAAAATCCTGTATGCACCTCTCCCTTCACCCATACGTGCTACATGCCCCGCCCACCTCATTCTTCTTTATTTGATCACACGAATAATATTTGGTGATGAGTACAGATCATTAAGCTCCTCGTTATGTAGTCTTCTCCACTCCCCTGTTACCTCGTTCCTCTTAGGTCCAAATATCTTCCTCAGCACCCTATTCTCGAACACCCTCATCCTTTGTTCCTCCCTCAGTGTGACAGACCAAGCTTCACACCCACACAAAACAACACGCAAAATTATAGTTCTGTTTATCTTAATCTTTGTATTTTTGGACAGCAAACTGGAAGACAGAATATCCTGCACCGAATGATAACAAGCAAGTATAATATTAATATATAATCAACGTACATTCCTTATTCTCACACATAAGCAATAACTGTTAAATGTTATGATCACATGTTTGTGTTTTACGTGATTGTGCGGCACGCAGATCGCGTGAAGAAGAAAGTAACTGCGTTGGAACGTGACGTGATTGTACGATCGCTGCGTCATTACATTGTTAGCCTACTTCAAAGCACAGCGTATCGCTTCTATATAGCGCAGTGTGTTGGAGTTATAATCAAGTGTAAAGCAATGAATATTAAGCGTTTTGACTGTGTATTTTTTTGCCCTAATTACCCGTCATGCAAATCTAATCTATGTGGCGCTGTGTTATGTTTAGATCGCAATATCTTTATTTGGCGTATTATGCTTGTCTCGTAACTAACTAACTAACTAACTAACTCCATTGAGTAGAGTCCTTCTTGATAAGCTAACAGGTCGTCAGCTAGTCAAGAAATTCCCCGCGTTTTATGGAACCCGAGGGTTCATTACCGCACTCACAAGAGCCCGCCACCTGTCCCTATCCTGAGCCATATCAATCCAGTCCATGCCCCCCCCCCCCCATCCCACTTCTTGAAGATCCATTTTAATATTATCCTCCCATCTACGCCTGGGTCTTCCAAGTGGTCTCCTTCCCTCAGGTCTCCCCACCAAAAGCTTGTCTCGTAATCGGCGATATATTGTCATAAATGTACATAGGTCTTAATGTGCAGTGTCTGTTGCTCTTGTCAGATTTGGTAGACAGGTAGTAGTAAAAACACTCAATATACAACTTCACGAAAATTCGTCCAGTAGGAGCCGAATTGTTCCATGTGGTCACATATACAGACGGACATGGCGAAGCAGGCGGTTGCTTTTCGCAGTTGTTTTGCGAAAGCGCTTAAAAATTATGCGACACTTACGAGAAAAGCAGTGTGTAACATTTTAATTGAATTCTGAATACTTAAAGTTGTTAGATCCATATTAATATTGCCCTCATTCGTGCTCAGGGTTGTACAAGACGTCGAATTCGAGTGTGTTTCGTCTCCCTAAGTTCTGTATCCATTTGTTATTTATCCCATCCGGACCATGTTTCTACCCCATCGTAAACTTGGATTCTCTGTCTCCCAAACCTCTAGGTGACATCTGTAAATTACAAAGGGCTTATTTTATAACAATCTGCATTCCGTATTCATCTCTTGAAGATCCAAATACACGAAGCTCTCGTTGTACTCCCTAGTTGTATTCCCGAAAAATTGAGCTTAAAAAGGCGTAAATCAAAAATGATATTCCCATAAGAAACGTTGGAATAGTTAGGGGATAGCGTAACAGAGCGCAGCGAGCCAAAAGGCGTTAACCCGAAAATGAGGTTGTGTAAATTAAGAAGTGGTATTAGAGCGAAAAGGCGGAAAACAATGGCGACGTGTGTATTACTGATTACCTTGTTAACAGTTGAACTCTGGTATTCTCTCCACGTAAAGGATATTGTTTGATTTCCTTGTTTACAGTATAACTCGATGATGCAGGTTGCACGTTGAGAAATTCTTAGTGAATCGAAATTCACGGCCTTTTATGGAAACTAAGTTTCGCGATGTTTTGTTGTTGAGACATCCGTTCTGCAACACTTGATCTGTGAGCCACCTGTTGGCAGTCAGTTGAACTACTATCATTCCCGAAGTATGAGTCATTCTCCTCCCCTTCGTCAGTGTGTGCTCAGCTGTTGAAGTAGTAGGAGATTGTACTGGGACGGTACAATGAAGGAACCATTAAGTGCTAATGGACATAACGGGTAAGACCCCCATTTTGTTATACAATGACTGAGGTGTCACTGTTTAAAAGAAAGGACTATTTTAACGTTGTGTATATTGTTGTGTTGGCATGCTGTCGTAAAGTAATTCTGGAAGTTTACTTTGGCAGCCTTAGTTGTGAAGATGGCGACTGCACTGTAGACCAAAGGATGTTTATAATGAAAGTTGTTTTTGATGTGAATATATCGCGCATGTGCAAAGAAAATTACAGCATCTTAATATTCATTATGCGCGTTGCAGGAAGTTTTGTAGAGAGTGCGAAGGTCGCAGATAGGCATAGCGGAGATTGCTCTTGGACACAGTACAGCTCTGGAGCTCCTTGAAACTAATTTGCCGCCAACAGAAACGGACTAGAAAGCGCAATGGTTATAGACATGACGGTGTACAGTGAAACCTGTTCATGAAGTAATCGTAAGCGACAAGTATTTCCGTTGTAGGGAGAATTCCGTTGAATACAGGCACCTGCTGTTGTACTAATTAACTTTTTACGTCCTGCCCCAACATGACTTGAAGTCTGGGTGTGTGTGTGTGTGTGTGGGGGGGGGGGGAGGATTTGTGGTGGACAAAGTGGAACAAGAACAGGTTTTACTCCGAGTAGTTCGGCTTTCTTCTGTCAGTTTCCCACCGGTGATCAGTATTCATTCATCTCTAATCCAGGGCTAGTGCAATAGGCCCACTAGCGGCCGCAGTACTAGGGGACACTTATCCCACCTCACCTAATAGTCGGTTCTCGCAGAGAACTGCATACTGTAGGAACCGGTATAGACGACCGCGGAATCTCTGTTCGATTACCGACAAGGGTAGACATGTTTTCTGTTCTCCACAGTGTCCAGGCCGGCTCTGGGCCCACCAAAGCCTCCTAAGTCAAGTACCGGGGTCTGTTTCCCCAGGGGTAAATCGACCGGAGCGTGAAACTATAGCTCCTCTGTCCCAGCCGTTTTGATGGTGTGGTGCTGAATTTTACGTTGTTTTAAATTACCTGCGTTCTGTAGAACACTGTGACCGTATATGACTATAATACCATAAAATACCAACGTATTTATTCAAGATCCAACATGCACTCATTTGACCCCTGATGATGGCGGTCCGCCGAAACGTGTTGGATCTTTAGTAAATACTTCCTGGGCGCGTTCGCTAAATTGCGAAAAGCGACTATTGGCTTCGTCATGTCTGTGTGTCCGTCCGCATGGAACAACTCGGCTCCCACTGGATGGATTTTCATGAAATTTAATATTTGAGGATTTTTCGAAAGTCTGTCTAGAAAATTCAAGTTTTATTAAAATCGGACAAGAATAACGGGTACTTTACATTGAGACCTTTGTACATTTATGACATTATCTCGCTGAATTCTTAGAATGAGAAATGTTTCAGACAGTAATTGTGGAGAAAATCAGAACACAATTTTATGTTAAATAACTTTTTTCCCCGAAAACCGTGCCGTTTATGAGATAATGTGGAAATATGGTACAGCCAGACAGGCCACAGATGACAATATAATACGGCGCATGCGCTTTGCATGCTGGATAACTAAGGCAAGAATACAGACACGCTCATAATATTTAATACGTATTGCTTTTACACAGCAACAGTGGTTACGCGAACGCGCCACAATGCTACTTTTATACTACATTGCCCATCTTGTAACCTTTAAACGCCTAGTGTTTACTATATGTACCACCAGGTTTAACATTATAAGATTCTATGTTTTGCCCACACAGTGCATGTCTATGTTTTGTATGTATCAGCGATTATTTCACTGTACAGCATTAACTGATTGGTTTGTATAACTGAGACGGAGTGTGTTTACTGCGCGGTACGGACTGTATTTATGTGTTTTGTGTGGATCTCAGAACAAACAGCGATTATTTCACTGTACAACATCAACTGACTGGTTTGTATAACTGAGACGGAGTGTGTTTACTGCGCGGTACGGACTGTATTTATGTGTTTTGTGTGGATCTCAGAACAAACAGCGATTATTTCACTGTACAACATTAACTGATTGGTTTGTATAACTGAGACGGAGTGTGTTTACTGCGCGGTACGGACTGTATTTATGTGTTTTGTGTGGATCTCAGAACAAACAGCGATTATTTCACTGTACAGCATTAACTGACTGGTTTGTATAACTGAGACGGAGTGTGTTTACTGCGCGGTACGGACTGTATTTATGTGTTTTGTGTGGATCTCAGAACAAACAGCGATTATTTCACTGTACAACATCAACTGACTGGTTTGTATAACTGAGACGGAGTGTGTTTACTGCGCGGTACGGACTGTATTTATGTGTTTTGTGTGGATCTCAGAACAAACAGCGATTATTTCACTGTACAACATTAACTGATTGGTTTGTATAACTGAGACGGAGTGTGTTTACTGCGCGGTACGGACTGTATTTATGTGTTTTGTGTGGATCTCAGAACAAACAGCGATTATTTCACTGTACAGCATTAACTGACTGGTTTGTATAACTGAGACGGAGTGTGTTTACTGCGCGGTACGGACTGTATTTATGTGTTTTGTGTGGATCTCAGAACAAACAGCGATTATTTCACTGTACAACATTAACTGATTGGTTTGTATAACTGAGACGGAGTGTGTTTACTGCGCGGTACGGACTGTATTTATGTGTTTTGTGTGGATCTCAGAACAAACAGCGATTATTTCACTGTACAACATCAACTGACTGGTTTGTATAACTGAGACGGAGTGTGTTTACTGCGCGGTACGGACTGTATTTATGTGTTTTGTGTGGATCTCAGAACAAACAGCGATTATTTCACTGTACAACATTAACTGATTGGTTTGTATAACTGAGACGGAGTGTGTTTACTGCGCGGTACGGACTGTATTTATGTGTTTTGTGTGGATCTCAGAACAAACAGCGATTATTTCACTGTACAACATTAACTGATTGGTTTGTATAACTGAGACGGAGTGTGTTTACTGCGCGGTACGGACTGTATTTATGTGTTTTGTGTGGATCTCAGAACAAACAGCGATTATTTCACTGTACAGCATTAACTGACTGGTTTGTATAACTGAGACGGAGTGTGTTTACTGCGCGGTACGGACTGTATTTATGTGTTTTGTGTGGATCTCAGAACAAACAGCGATTATTTCACTGTACATCATTAACCGACTGGTTTGTATAACTGAGACGGAGTGTGTTTTACTGCGCGGTACGGACTGTATTTATGTGTTTTGTGTGGATCTCAGAACAAACAGCGATTATTTCACTGTACATCATTAACCGACTGGTTTGTATAACTGAGACGGAGTGTGTTTACTGCGCGGTACGGACTGTATTTATGTGTTTTGTGTGGATCTCAGAACAAGCAGCGATTATTTCACTGTACAACATTAACTGACTGGTTTGTATAACTGAGACGGAGTGTGTTTACTGCGCGGTACGGACTGTATTTATGTGTTTTGTGTGGATCTCAGAACAAACAGCGATTATTTCACTGTACAGCATTAACTGATTGGTTTGTGTAACTGAGACGGAGTGTGTTTACTGCGCGGTACGATCTGTATTTATGTGTTTTGTGTGGATCTCAGAACAAACAGCGATTATTTCACTGTACAGCATTAACTGACTGGTTTTTATAACCGAGATGGTCAGTGTTTACTGCGCGGTACGAGCTGGGTCTTTAAGAAAGAGATTACGTTCCGTCCTTAAAGGGTTAATATTGTACTTCGCTGGTACTTCATAGTATTAGGCTACCTACGTTCGTCTGGTGTAATAAGATATCGTGTTTAACAACCATGCAGACGCGTGAAGCGAAGTAATTTATTCCTATCGATTGTTATTATGAATCGTAGATATTAATCCATGATTAGTCGGTCCCTGTCACCAAGGCATGGCGCGTCCTCGGGTTGCGGATGGAGGAACGGCCTCCGCATATGGAGGGTAGCTGCGAATACATTGAATAAGCAGTCGGGGACAGCCGACAAGGGGTAGTCCTCCAGCTTGGGGGTTGGGCGAGGTGTTAACAACTCCTCACCGTAAAAAATTACCATGTTACGAAACACTTTACAGAGCCTCGGACCTGGACTGATTGTTTGGGACAGGTGGCGGGTTCTTGTGAGTGCGGTAATAAACCTTCGGGTTCCATAAAACGCGGGGAATTTCTTGACTAGCTGACGACCTGTTAGCTTCTCAAGAAGGACTCTGCTCCATGGAGTTAGTTAGTTATTAATCCACCTCATGGAATTGGTGCTTCCACTACCACTGTCAGATGTGGCACTCGTTAGTTTCAAAATATCTTGCCATGATGGCTGCGTTTGATCTTCGTATTGCCCCCGTGCTGAGGCGTTAACTTGAGAACTGCTCCCATTTTGAGGAGATAATTTGTCCATTGAACCCGGTCTGTAATTGCGGATGTCTGGGTTGGAGGACTTCAGTGTCTGTGAAATAATATGAAGCGTTTCTAATAGAAGAGGAAGGAAACCGGTTATACAACTACGATCATAAAACACACCTGACGTTGCAGTTTTAGAGTCACGGCGAAGTTATGCTAGGCTTTGCTATTTCCTTTGTTTTTTTTTTTCTGTTCTTTGTATTAGTAAGTTATAAAAGTTTGAGTGACTGAGGAATACCACGGAAGTGTTACTGTAGCCGGGATTCGTAGCAGATACTTGTCGAATATGAATCGTACGTATCACGGTGCTACCGAGCGGGATAACTCAACCTGTAATCGCTGCGCGTTACATTTCAACGGTCTTCCGTTTGTAGGCGGGAGCTTCCGGGTTCGAATTCCCGTCAGGACACCGACTGCCCTGGCTGAGAGTTTTTGTAGTTTCCCTTCAGGTAAATACGGGATAGTGCACTAAATTAGGCCACGACCACTTTGTCTCTAATCCATTTTTCACTGTCACCCAATCATTAAACGCCATATAGCATAAGGTTACTGCCATTGTTGTTGAATATGCTACATATGTAATCCGCCGTGCGAAAACTTTTTTTTTTTGGTGGTGAAGGGCCCCGCAGCAGATGCTACGGACGCTCCGCAGCCTTGAGGCCTATTGTGCAACCCTGTGATGAAGATGATATTTTTTTTTTTCGTATTTCCATGTAATAGAGCACCGGTGGAATGGAATTGACAGGGGGAAAACCTATCGCAGTGTCACTTTGCCCACCACAAATCCCACATCGACTGACCCGGGATCGAACCCGGGCCTCCACGGTGAGAGGCCGGCGACTAACCGCCTGAGCCATGGCACGGCCGAAACGTGTGCTTCGTGAATGGTCTTGTAGACGGGCCCGGGGTGCGAACTGAACACCCCCCCCCCCCCGGAATAGTCCCGGAATTCTTAGGGGCCAAGTAAGTGTACCGGACGTCGTTGTGGACGAGTTATCATGGATCTCATTTCTGCACGGTTCGGTGATACGAAATAATAGGAGCGTGAAACAATGAAAAGGATCTGTAATTAGCCCCTTGCCATACCCGTTTCTTTCGTCTGCAGACGTCGGTACTCAAACCGTGACTTGCAGGGTTTGTTGCTGTAGTAACTTGACAGAGCGCACCTTATTGCAGTGTTTTGTCTGTTGATTCTTTTTTTGTTTATTTTTAAGGTAGATTGACTTTAACGTTTTTTACAGCTTCAAGGAAAAGAGGAAATTAATGTTGTAAATGAACTGCAACAAAAAAAAGGTAGTCACGAAACAGTAAGCCTGTCGCTGAAATTGTGCTCCCGTCATGATCTGTGTGAAGTTACCGATTGTGCTCCCGTCATGATCTGTATGAAGTTACCGATTGTGCTCCCGTCATGATCTGTATGAAGTTACCGATTGTGCTCCCGTCATGATCTGTGTGAAGTTACCGATTGTGCTCCCGTCATGATCTGTATGAAGTTACCGATTGTGCTCCCGTCATGATCTGTATGAAGTTACCGATTGTGCTCCCGTCATGATCTGTATGAAGTTACCGATTGTGCTCCCGTCATGATCTGTGTGAAGTTACCGATTGTGCTCCCGTCATGATCTGTATGAAGTTACCGATTGTGCTCCCGTCATGATCTGTGTGAAGTTACCGATTGTGCTCCCGTCATGATCTGTATGAAGTTACCGATTGTGCTCCCGTCATGATCTGTGTGAAGTTACCGATTGTGCTCCCGTCATGATCTGTATGAAGTTACCGATTGTGCTCCCGTCATGATCTGTGTGAAGTTACCGATTGTGCTCCCGTCATGATCTGTATGAAGTTACCGATTGTGCTCCCGTCATGATCTGTGTGAAGTTACCGATTGTGCTCCCGTCATGATCTGTATGAAGTTACCGATTGTGCTCCCGTCATGATCTGTGTGAAGTTACCGATTGTGCTCCCGTCATGATCTGTATGAAGTTACCGATTGTGCTCCCGTCATGATCTGTGTGAAGTTACCGATTGTGCTCCCGTTCTATGATCTGTATGTTTGAAGTTACCGATTGTGCTCCCGTCATGATCTGTGTGAAGTTACCGATTGTGCTCCCGTCATGATCTGTATGAAGTTACCGATTGTGCTCCCGTCATGATCTGTGTGAAGTTACCGATTGTGCTCCCGTCATGATCTGTATGAAGTTACCGATTGTGCTCCCGTCATGATCTGTATGAAGTTACCGATTGTGCTCCCGTCATGATCTGTATGAAGTTACCGATTGTGCTCCCGTCATGATCTGTATGAAGTTACCGATTGTGCTCCCGTCATGATCTGTATGAAGTTACCGATTGTGCTCCCGTCATGATCTGTTGAAGTTACCGATTGTGCTCCCGTCATGATCTGTATGAAGTTACCGATTGTGCTCCCGTCATGATCTGTATGAAGTTACCGATTGTGCTCCCGTCATGATCTGTATGAAGTTACCGATTGTGCTCCCGTCATGATCTGTATGAAGTTACCGATTGTGTTCCCGTCATGATCTGTATGAAGTTACCGATTGTGCTCCCGTCATGATCTGTATGAAGTTACCGATTGTGCTCCCGTCATGATCTGTATGAAGTTACCGATTGTGCTCCCGTCATGATCTGTATGAAGTTACCGATTTGATGATCTGTAAATGTCAACGCTGGACTATTTTATGTACCGCTTACGGCCTGCTGTAATTTAATTAATTATGATGTCACGCCGATCAAGGTGGTCGTGCGGTCTAAGACGTAGGTCTGCGGCTGCTCGAGTGCTGGAATCGCGGGTTCGAATCCCACTGATGGCATGAATGTTCGTCTGTTGTGCAGGTAGTGGCTTCTGCGACAAGCTGATCACTCGTTCAGAGGAGTCCTACCGGGCGTGTTTGTCTAATTGAGTGTGTGATCTAGAAACCTCAACATTGAGGCGGCCTAGGCCCGAGTTGGGCTGTTGCGCCACAGGAAAAGAAATTTAATATTATAGTTTTTTTAGAAGGGCCCCGCAGCAGATGCTACGGACGCACCGCAGCCTTGAGGCTTATTGTGCAATCCTGTGATGAAGATTAGTTTTCTCCGTTTTTTTTGTGTAATATAGCACCGGTGGAATGAAATTAACAGGGGAAAACCAAAGTGCTCGGAGAAAAACCTGTCCCAGTGCCACTTTTGTCCACCACAAATCCCACATGGACTTACCCGGGATCGAGCCCGGGCCTCCGCGGTGAGAGGCCGGCGATTAACCGTCTGAACCATGGCACGGCCATATTATAGTCTCTTTGAACCTGATGGCTAGTGATTAGGACAGAATAAGCGTATAACTAAGCTGAGCGGATGGATGGTATCCTAATGAGAGTAAAGTGTCACGTGGCCAGTGATGTTTGTTGTTGGCATTTGTATCAGATATGTGTTACTTACGGACAGTATGCTAAGGAAATATCTGGATCTGACATGGCTGTACTAGTTAGGAACAGGGGATATATTATAAGAAGGATCTGCCTAATCTTAGTTTCTTTGTTGTTGGTGATGTAACCAAGAAGGTTACGATGGTTTCAGCTGGTCTTTTTAAACTCGCGGATTCTGCTGTTGGCAGTGTTCAACCGCTGTTTTCCATTACCAGAGTTTAGCGGTTTACGATGGTTTCAGCTGGTCTTTTTAAACTCGCGGATTTTGCTGTTGGCAGTGTTCAACCGCTGTTTTCCATTACCAGAGTTTTAGCGGTTTACGTTGGTTTCAGCTGGTCTTTTTAAACTCGCGGATTCTGCTGTTGGCAGTGTTCAACCGCTGTTTTCCATTACCAGAGTTTAGCGGTTTACGATGGTTTCAGCTGGTCTTTTTAAACTCGCGGATTTTGCTGTTGGCAGTGTTCAACCGCTGTTTTCCATTACCAGAGTTTTAGCGGTTTACGTTGGTTTCAGCTGGTCTTTTTAAACTCGCGGATTCTGCTGTTGGCAGTGTTCAACCGCTGTTTTCCATTACCAGAGTTTAGCGGTTTACGATGGTTTCAGCTGGTCTTTTTAAACTCGCGGATTTTGCTGTTGGCAGTGTTCAACCGCTGTTTTCCATTACCAGAGTTTTAGCGGTTTACGTTGGTTTCAGCTGGTCTTTTTAAACTCGCGGATTCTGCTGTTGGCAGTGTTCAACCGCTGTTTTCCATTACCAGAGTTTAGCGGTTTACGATGGTTTCAGCTGGTCTTTTTAAACTCGCGGATTTTGCTGTTGGCAGTGTTCAACCGCTGTTTTCCATTACCAGAGTTTTAGCGGTTTACGATGGTTTCAGCTGGTCTTTTTAAACTCGCGGGTATTTTGCTAGTTGGGCGATGTTTCATGTTAACCGCTGTGTGTTCGAAACTGTTTCATACCAGAGTTTTAGCCCTTTATTCTTGAATGAAAGTACTTTTCTGAGCCCCAGTCTCAACATTAACCCCACAGCAGTTGATCAGTACTCATCAAATTCGCGTATTCTAGTCCACTGGCTGACATCTTTGGAGACAAACTGCTACACTGAGCTACCGAGCCGGAACATGCAAGTGAAGGGTCTGCATCATGGGTCTCCAACCCGCTGCCTGCGGGACGCATGCGGCCCGCCAGTTTGTATTATGCGGCGCTTGGCCATATATGTAAAGTTTTCTGTATTATGAAAATAGTTAGGTGTACCATTTATTGTTGTTGGTCCACGTGCGGCCCGCGAACCAGCCCACAATAACCGCTGTGGCCCTGTGCCATCAAAACGTTGGACACCCATGGTCTACAGGAAGGTCTCTTGCTGCACGGCGTTGTGGCAATGGATCTTACCGTAAATTACTGCCGTCGGTCATGACTAATGGGTTCTTGTGCTGGAAGGGGACTGTTGATAAATATCGAAAATAAAACACATTGTTCCTTTTTTATTTTCTGGAAGGGGACTGTTGATAAATATCGAAAATAAAGCACATTGTTCCTTTTTATTTTCTGAAAGGGGACTGTTGATAAATATCGAAAATAAAACACATTGTTCCTTTCTGATTTTCTGGAAGGGGACTGTTTATAAATATCGAAAATAAAACACATTGTTCCTTTTTTATTTTCTGAAAGGGGACTGTTGATAAATATCGAAAATAAAACACATTGTTCCTTTCTGATTTTCTGGAAGGGGACTGTTGATAAATATCGAAAATAAAACACATTGTTCCTTTCTGATTTTCTGGAAGGGGACTGTTGATAAATATCGAAAATAAAACACATTGTTCCTTTCTGATTTTCTGGAAGGGGACTGTGATAAATATCGAAAATAAAACACATTGTTCCTTTTGATTTTCTGAAGGGGACTGTTGATAAATATCGAAAATAAAACACATTGTTCCTTTTTTATTTTCTGAAAGGGGACTGTTGATAAATATCGAAAATAAAACACATTGTTCCTTTCTGATTTTCTGGAAGGGGACTGTTTATAAATATCGAAAATAAAACACATTGTTCCTTTCTGATTTTCTGAAAGGGGACTGTTGATAAATATCGAAAATAAAACACATTGTTCCTTTCTGATTTTCTGAAAGGGGACTGTTGATAAATATCGAAAATAAAACACATTGTTCCTTTCTGATTTTCTGGAAGGGGACTGTTATAAATATCGAAAATAAAAACACATTGTTCCTTTCTGATTTTCTGAAAGGGGACTGTTGATAAATATCGAAAATAAAACACATTGTTCCTTTCTGATTTTCTGAAAGGGGACTGTTGATAAATATCGAAAATAAAACACATTGTTCCTTTCTGATTTTCTGGAAGGGACTGTTATAAATATCGAAAATAAAACACATTGTTCCTTTCTGATTTTCTGAAGGGACTGTTGATAAATATCGAAAATAAAACACATTGTTCCTTTCTGATTTTCTGGAAGGGACTGTTGATAAATATCGAAAATAAAACACATTGTTCCTTTTGATTTTCTGAAAGGGACTGTTGATAAATATCGAAAATAAAACACATTGTTCCTTTTTATTTTCTGAAGGGGACTGTTGATAAATATCGAAAATAAAACACATTTTCCTTTTATTTTCTGAAGGGGACTGTTGATAAATATCGAAAATAAAACACATTGTTCCTTTTTATTTTCTGAAGGGACTGTTGATAAATATCGAAAATAAAACACATTGTTCCTTTCTGATTTTCTGGAAGGGACTGTTGATAAATATCGAAAATAAAACACATTGTTCCTTTCTGATTTTCTGGAAGGGGACTGTTGATAATATCGAAAATAAAACACATTGTTCCTTTCTGATTTTCTGGAAGGGGACTGTTGATAAATATCGAAAATAAAACACATTGTTCCTTTTTATTTTCTGAAGGGGACTGTTGATAAATATCGAAAATAAAACACATTGTTCCTTTTTATTTTCTGGAAGGGGACTGTTGATAAATACGAAAATAAAACACATTGTTCCTTTTTTTTCTGGAAGGGGACTGTTATAAATATCGAAAATAAAACACATTGTTCCTTTTTTTTCTGGAAGGGGACTGTTTATAAATATCGAAAATAAAACACATTGTTCCTTTTTATTTTCTGAAAGGGACTGTTGATAAATATCGAAAATAAAACACATTGTTCCTTTTTATTTTCTGGAAGGGGACTGTTATAAAATATCGAAAATAAAACACATTGTTCCTTTTTATTTTCTGGAAGGGGACTGTTGATAAATATCGAAAATAAAACACATTGTTCCTTTTTATTTTCTGAAGGGGACTGTTGATAAATATCGAAAATAAAACACATTGTTCCTTTCTGATTTTCTGGAAGGGGACTGTTGATAAATATCGAAAAATAAAACACATTGTTCCTTTCTGATTTTCTGGAAGGGGACTGTTGATAAATATCGAAAATAAAACACATTGTTCCTTTCTGATTTTCTGGAAGGGGACTGTTGATAAATATCGAAAATAAAACACATTGTTCCTTTTTTATTTTCTGAAAGGGGACTGTTGATAAATATCGAAAATAAAACACATTGTTCCTTTTTGATTTTCTGGAAGGGGACTGTTGATAAATATCGAAAATAAAACACATTGTTCCTTTTCTGATTTTCTGAAAGGGGACTGTTGATAAATATCGAAAATAAAACACATTGTTCCTTCTGATTTTCTGGAAGGGGACTGTTGATAAATATCGAAAATAAAACACATTGTTCCTTTCTGATTTTCTGGAAGGGGACTGTTGATAAATATCGAAAATAAAAAAACATTGTTCCTTTCTGTATTTTCTGAAAGGGGACTGTTGATAAATATCGAAAATAAAACACATTGTTCCTTTCTGATTTTCTGGAAGGGGACTGTTGATAAATATCGAAAATAAAACACATTGTTCCTTTTCTGATTTTCTGGAAGGGACTGTTGATAAATATCGAAAATAAAACACATTGTTCCTTTCTTATTTTCTGAAAGGGGACTGTTGATAAATATCGAAAATAAAACACATTGTTCCTTTCTGATTTTCTGGAAGGGGACTGTTGATAAATATCGAAAATAAAACACATTGTTTTCCTTTCTGATTTTCTGAAGGGGACTGTTGATAAAATATCGAAAATAAAAACACATTGTTCCTTTTGAATTTTCTGGAAGGGGACTGTTGATAAATATCGAAAATAAAACACATTGTTCCTTTTTATTTTCTGGAAGGGGACTGTTGATAAATATCGAAAATAAAACACATTGTTCCTTTCTGATTTTCTGGAAGGGGACTGTTGATAAATATCGAAAATAAAACACATTGTTCCTTTCTTATTTTCTGAAAGGGGACTGTTGATAAATATCGAAAATAAAACACATTGTTCCTTTCTGATTTTCTGGAAGGGGACTGTTTATAAATATCGAAAATAAAACACATTGTTACCTTTCTGATTTTCTGAAAGGGGACTGTTGATAAATATCGAAAATAAAACACATTGTTCCTTTCTGATTTTCTGAAGGGGACTGTTGATAAATATCGAAAATAAAACACATTGTTCCTTTCTGATTTTCTGGAAGGGGACTGTTGATAAATATCGAAAATAAAACACATTGTTCCTTTCTGATATTTCTGGAAGGGGACTGTTGATAAATATCGAAAATAAAACACATTGTTCCTTTCTGATTTTCTGGAAGGGGACTGTTGATAAATATCGAAAATAAAACACATTGTTCCTTTCTGATTTTCTGGAAGGGGACTGTTGATAAATATCGAAAATAAAACACATTGTTCCTTTCTGATTTTCTGGAAGGGGACTGTTGATAAATATCGAAAATAAAACACATTGTTCCTTTTTTATTTTCTGGAAGGGGACTGTTGATAAATATCGAAAATAAAACACATTGTTCCTTTTTTATTTTCTGGAAGGGGACTGTTGATAAATATCGAAAATAAAACACATTGTTCCTTTCTGATTTTCTGGAAGGGGACTGTTGATAAATATCGAAAATAAAACACATTGTTCCTTTCTGATTTTCTGGAAGGGGACTGTTGATAAATATCGAAAATAAAACACATTGTTCCTTTCTGATTTTCTGGAAGGGGACTGTTGATAAATATCGAAAATAAAACACATTGTTCCTTTTTTATTTTCTGAAAGGGGACTGTTGATAAATATCGAAAATAAAACACATTGTTCCTTTTTTATTTTCTGGAAGGGGACTGTTGATAAATATCGAAAATAAAACACATTGTTCCTTTTTTTTCTGGAAGGGGACTGTTTATAAATATCGAAAATAAAACACATTGTTCCTTTTTTTTCTGGAAGGGGACTGTTTATAAATATCGAAAATAAAACACATTGTTCCTTTTTTATTTTCTGAAAGGAGACTGTTGATAAATATCGAAAATAAAACACATTGTTCCTTTTTTATTTTCTGGAAGGGGACTGTTTATAAATATCGGAAATAAAACACATTGTTCCTTTTTTATTTTTTATTTTAATATTAGACATCCCCGTCAGTATGTACGTGCAAAAGTATATTTTACTGTTATCAGTAGTACAGTCACAACCAACACACACACCTTCAACACGTGATCAGGCTACCGGTTTCAGCTCAAAAGAGTCGTCGTCAGGTCTATGATAGAAAACCATGAAAATCAAACTCAGTACATTTTGATAAGAGGAAAAACTCCACCTTTTTTTACAGTTACATATATAAAATGTATATCAGTATATAGTCGACCTATATAGTGGTTAGCGTGCTCGCCACTGGATCCAAGGTTCGCGGGTTCGATCCTGACCGAGGTCGATGGATTTTTATGGGTGATAAAAATCCGTAGCACAACTTCCTTCAGAGGGGAAGTAAAGCCGTCGGTCCCATGTCGTAGATTTACGGCATGTAAAAGAACCTTACGGGCATGAATAGAAATGTTTCGTAAGCAAAATTTAACAGCCATTTCTCACCCAAGTCTCCTGACTGCCTGCCAGATGGCTCTGGCGGTCACATCAGGATTGAGTTGAACAGCGCGGCCTGTCGGCTGGTCTCCGAACTGCCACAAATGCTCAGGCCACGTAACCTCGGAAAGAGGAGGCCCAGGCCCATATAGGGCTGTCGAGCCATGGTTATTATTATATATATCAGTATATAACAGTGCTTTTGTCTTAATCTTATTGATCTTGTCGAATCAACATCGTATTTTGTTATCATGAATTTCCGTCTCAGACGTGCACCTTTATGTAATTACTAATGCATTGCTTGAGGTATTTGAACGTTCTGTGTGTAACTGCTTTTGTTTTGGTGGTTGACAGCTCGTTGTGTTTTCTAATATGGATCAGGTGAAGGTAAAGCAATCCCATTACAGGCCTGCACAGGCCCTTAGGGTTCCAGGAGATTGAGGCTCTCAGATTTCTAGACAGTCGGCACATGAAGGTGGTAAGGTTGTCAGCCTTACGCACCGGCCGCCTTTACCCCCCAGGAAATATTCCTGGTACTCATTTCTGTTAGAGGCTGAGTCGACCCCAGGGCCATAGTGCGGCCGGAAGGCTGATGTCAATGAAAAATTCCAATGACACCATCGGGAATCGAACCCGCGACCTTGCGGCTTGTAGCGCACAGTGCCTCAACCAACTGCGTCACCGCGTACTTTTTTATTCGATCTGCGCTGTTCTGGGATATTACGCAGCGTAGAGTGGTAATTCCGTACCGACGTTTCGGGACAAACCTATCGGTCCCATCTTCAAGGGTCAAGAAGTCCAAGAAGAAACGTCGGTACAGAATTACCACTCTACGCTGCGTAATGTCCCAGAAGATCGCAGATCTTATGTACGCCGCAGCGGAAGCCTGAAATCACACACATTATTATTTAGTTGACACAAATTTATTAGTACATGAATTATTTTTTCTTCTTAAATTAAGTTATAAACCAACCGATGCACACTAAAACCACTTTTTAAGTAGCTTTATTATAAAATTGTTAAAATTGTACCCCTACACGTGTTTCGATCCTAGGATCATCGTCAGGGGGGTTTCTTGCTAAAAGCTACAGTCACTTCAACACATAATTTAAAATATTCTATCTGCACTTTGAAACATAAGTTAAAATCTTGTAAAAAGATTCGCTAAAAGTTGTAAAATTATAAAAGCACTGTAGATGGTAGAATTGTGGAAACTGCTGGCGTGTGGTATTAAAAGCATATGAAATGTTTTTGCGTGGAGCGGAGTGTACTACGTGTTGTGCGGTGAGTGGAGTACTACGGTGGAGTGTACTACGTGTTGTGCGGTGAGGAGTACTACGGTGGAGTCACACGTGTAGGTGTACAATTTTAACAATTTTATAATAAAGCTACTTAAAAAGTGGTTTTAGTGTGCATCGGTTGGTTTATAACTTAATTTAATATGACGAAGATGCACTGTGTCAACAATGTGAAATTTAAATTAAGTTATAGACCAACTGATGCACTTTTTAAAGCACTTTTTAAGTAGCTTTATTAAAAATGTTAAAATAGTACCCCTACACGTGTTTCGATCCTAGGATCATCGTCAGGGGGTTTCTTGCTAAAAGCTACAGTCACTTCAACACATGATTTAAAATATTCTATCTGCACTTTGAAACATAAGTTAAAATCTTGTCAAAAGATTCGCTAAAAGTTGTAAAATTATAAAAGCACTGTAGATGGTAGAATTGTGGAACTGCTGGCGTGTGGTATTAAAAGCATATGAAATGTTTTTGCGTGGAGCGGAGTGTACTACGTGTTGTGCGGTGAGGAGTACTACGGTGGAGTGTACTACGTGTTGTGCGGTGAGGAGTACTACGGTGGAGTCACACGTGTAGGTGTACAATTTTAACAATTTTATAATAAAGCTACTTAAAAAGTGGTTTTAGTGTGCATCGGTTGGTTTATAACTTAATTTAATATGACGAAGATGCACTGTGTCAACAGTGTGAAATTTAAATTAAGTTATAGACCAACTGATGCACTTTTTAAAGCACTTTTTAAGTAGCTTTATTAAAAATGTTAAAATAGTACCCCTACACGTGTTTCGATCCTAGGATCATCGTCAGGGGTTTTTTTTTGCTAAAAGCTACGTCACTTCAATCACATGGTTTAAAATATTCCATTGGCACTATAAAACATGTTAAAATCTTGTAAAAAGATATGTTAAAAAGTTGTAAAATTATAAAAATACTGTAGATGTTAGAAGTGCAGAACTGCTGGCTTTTGGTATTGTGGTATTATAAGCATGTGAGATGTTTTCGCGTGGTTAGCGAAGTGTACTGTGTACTGTGTGTTGACGAGTACTACGGTGGAATGCATCAGTTGGTCTATAACTTAATTTAATATGACGAAGATGCACGGTGGCAGCAGTGTGAAATTTATTTTTTCTTCGTTTGTGTGAGATCTTAGGACCACATTAAATTGATATGTGATGTAAGGTTACTGTTACACTTTTACGTTTTTATAATGCGTTTAATATTGTATTCACCGTGCATCTTGTATAAATTAAAATTGAAATTAAAACCAACTTGATGCACATTCACTATTAAAAATTTTAATAGTAGATTAACTCTTAATTAACCCGACATGTTTCGACAGGGGTTTACTACATTTACATCTGCAACCCTGCAATAGTTCCACCTTTGCAACAACAGTGCTATAAGTTTTGCAAAGGTGGAACTATTGCAGGGTTGCAGATGTTGACTTGTTTTTAAGAAGTTTTTTAAGAGTTCTTTAAACGAGTTTTTTTAAAACGAGTATTAGTGTGACTTTTAGTGATTTGTGAAAACTTTATATGCGACGAGACCTTGTGGGTCATGTCTTGTGTATGTTTAACATATGGACTACGCAACTGAATGTAGTAAACCCCTGAAGATGGTCAGGTACCTGACCGAAACATGTCGGGTTAATTAAGAGTTAATTAATCTACTATTAAAATTTTTAATAGTGAAGGTGCATCAAGTTGGTTTTAATTTCAATTTTAATTTTTATAATGGTTTAGCCTGATGGTGGCTTTGGTAAAAGGCCGAAACATGTAGCTTGTTATTGCAAACAAAAAGGAATTTGTGTATCTGTGAAGTTCTGTCGTCTGCGTGGAAAAAAATGTATACTTTTGATCTAACAAAGACTCGTTGCTCGCTGCAGTACAAGAAAACGTGTCAGCAGTTGCGTCATCTGCTTGAGTCGTGCTCTGTCAGCTTTGCACTGAGGAGTATCGGAGGTTTCCGTGCTGAAAGAGAGGTGCTGTGCGTACCTCAAGTTTTAACGACGGTGGCAAGGGTGAATTTCCAACGAAATGCCTTCTTTGTCCTTTTTCGTACTTTGATGGTCGTTGGTTGTGGATTTAATTTAATTTTTGAGACAGCGAACCATCAATGCTGATAGCACACTGCATGAATATAATTGTACATAACACTACACTGCATGAAGACATAGCTTGCCTTATCTTGTATTCTGTTAACCTTTTAAAGCCTACCGGTAACTCTACGTACCACCAGGTTTAACATTCAGAATTTCAACATGGTGCTCACATTGCATTTACGTATTTTGTATGGATCTCAGAACAAACAGCAACTTTTGCCTTATACAGTATTAACTGATTGGTTTTTATAACCGAGGTAGAGAGTGTTTACTGCGCGGTACGCACCGAATCCTTATATAAAACAGATACATTTAGTCTTTAAAGGGTTAAATGTAACATTTGAATCGTTTTGTGTGAACGTGTATTTTTGGATCTTGATGAGATTGCGTGTTTCGTATTGTCCTCTACAATGTACTTTTTTACGAAGGCGTCCATCTGAGAGCCATAGATAGATAAATGATATAAAAAATACCAAGAAAGTACACCACAAAATGTATCTTTATTTTGATTCCGTGATCCTACATGTTTCGGCGAGCTGCCATCGTCTGGGATGATATATCCTTGTATGAAAGATTGTTTAAAGACCATAAAACCAATTAAGTTAAAAAATAAAATTTAAAATACAAACTTTGAAAGTACATGCAGTCCGTCAGGTACATGTAAGTTATAGACACGTGTAACCAAACATTTTTATGCAGATATTAACATTAGGGGCGAGCATTTATACGTCACAAATGCACATATCTGATGTAGATACCAAGTGCATGCATGTATGTTCTCCATATTGTGCGTATACGACGTGGAGTTCAGAGCATTGTTTTGGAAATAAAACAATACCAACGAGAGTGGCTATACACGTAGAGAGAATGGACACAGACAGGACACACAAACAGGCCCTGAAATGTTATGTTACTTGCATCGTACATTCTTTTTGATTCAATAAATCTTACTCCGACAAATGTACGCTGTTTATGTTATTTAACACAATTTTATTAAAAAATGCCCGAGATGTTTCGAACCAATTTATGGTTCATCTTCAGTGCCCCTGAAGATGAACCATAAATTTGTTCGATACATGTCGGCATTTTTTAATAAAATTGTGTTAAATAACATAAACAGTGTACATTTGTCTGAGTAACATTTATTTAGAACCTGAAATGTAGGCCAAAGGGGAAGAGAAGCATAGGACGCCTGAGGAAAAGATGGAAGGACCGGCTTCACCTTGAGGGACAAACAACAGGCACTACGCCTAACACTTCACAGCTCATCATGGTGATCGATGATGATGACGACGATGTGTAGTGTGATATTGGTCATCAGTGTTTCCTGCGACGTCGATCAGCCTCTTCCTGTTAAATACAGGGCGAATATAGGCACGTACATTTGATCTCAGATGGCGGCGGCTAGTCGAAACATGTAGCATCTCGGACGTAGAAGAAATCTGCTTTTTGTGGTGTACTTTCTTGGTATTTTTATCTCGTTTACACACGTACGTGGTCATTGATACAGTTTGATTTGATACAGTCCATTCGTAACGGGGATTCCCGGTACTTATTCCACACCCGAAATGTGAAATCTGCTTGTTTCGCCACTTCGTGGACCCTGCTTGAGGGCCCAAGTGGGTGCCGATGGACTTTCTCGTATATGCATTTGATTCCTCAGGCCTGACATTGCTGGCGTTGACCCACTTACCGACGGGAAGAGAGACTTTTATCTTGATACGGCGTGCAACAATAATTTTGTATGCGAAAGCCACATCCAGTGCTGTCTATAAATGCAACGCAGTGCTGCTTCAGAGGAACATCTGTGTAAGCAGGTCCATTATGTGCGTGTAGCTGTTGAAACCATCCTGTTGTTTGTTGAAACCATCCTGTTGTTTGTTGAAGCAATATCCCACTAACAGGGACAGACCCATGCAAATAAATCGGTACTGTACGTACTTTTACAGCCAGTTGCATATAAGCGATATGTAAATTAGAGAACTAATTGGTTTATGGACTTTATCCATCGTCCGGAAATCTAAAATCACGACGTTTCGGAAGCTGGATCTGCTTCTGTCCTCAGGTGAAGGGGGAGGGAGACACCTACTCTGTTAGGAACAGTATTTGATCTTACAACTCGCAGGTGGGGTCCACGGATTGTAGTTCAGTGTTTTGCAGTTAATATTATATTCTTACTCGCTATATTTAAAGAATATGATGCAAGTGTTTTCCTTCGGATCTGTCAGACACATTTGTCATTGCACGTCGAAGTTTTGTATAAGCGAACCGACGGGAAGTGACACGTGACATTTGGCGGATAAAATGGTTGCATAAACGGACGTTCGTAGAAGGTGTCGTTTAAAGCCGGCGTAGGATTCGTGAGTTGAAAGATACGGCAAATATGATTGAGCGGGCTTTCAGCAGGACGGAAATACTGATGGAGTGTCGCAGAAACATACAGACGGAGAGAATTGTATTTCATTTATCTAGCTTTATCCTTGGATAATATTAAAATGGATCTTCAAGAAGTGGGATGGGGGGCGTGGACTGGATTGATATGGCTCAGGATAGGGACAGGTGGCGGGCTGTTGTGAGTGCGGTAATGAACCCTCGGGTTCCATAAAACGCGGGGAATTTCTTGACTAGCTGACGACCTGTTAGCTTCTCAAGAAGGACTCTGCTCCATGGAGTTAGTTAGTTAGTTAGTTGTTAGTTAGCTAGCTTTATCCTTATTTTCCTCCTCCGAGTTATTATATTCCATATATGTTTTCCAACTGTCTCAGCTGTTTGCTTTCTCGGTCCCCCTAGCAGCTATACGCTGTTTGTATCCACCCCTCTCTCATCCTATTGGCTGTCATCACATCACACGTTTCGCTACCCCGCTTTGCTTTCCAGTTTCTATGTTACAGGCTTTCTTTCCTACTCGGAATCTTGACCCGTGAGGATGGGACCGATACGTTGTCCCGAAACGTCGGTAAATAATTACCACACGACGCCGTGTAATTACCCAGAAGACCATAGATTTCAGAATCAGGGATGTTTGTGTTTAAGAGACTGTCACGATGTGTGTACGGTGTTCTAATGTGTGTACTTGTATTTACTGTATGTATTTTTTTTTGTATGTGTTTGGGTGTTTTGTAAGGTGTGGATGTATTTGTAAGGTGTGGATGTTTTTGTAAGGTATGGATGCTTTTTTAAGGTGTGGATGTTTTTGCAATGTGTGTACGATGTTCTAATGTATGTACTTGTATTTACTGTATGTATTTTGTTTTGTAATTGTGTATAGTTTGTTTTGTATTGTTACTTTTATGTATATTATATGTCCATTTGTATTGTGTGTACTAGTGTAAGGACTACTGCCACCGGGTGAAAACCCAATTGCAGTAAATAATAATAATAATAATAATAATAAATGCCTGCCCGTATAAGATGCCCACAAATCCCATATACGAGGATCGGCCAGAATATAAGTTTACAGTGCATGTATTTTGGGTTCTTTGTTTTCATTTCTAATAAGAACAGTTAAACATCCTACGTTAGATCAAGATTTTCTGTTCCCTGTTGATATCAGTCTGTGTCCTGTGTTATCAGTCATCGTGTCACGACTGTTTCCACCTAGCGATCGTCTGTAAGTCGGTGGCCAGCAAGATTTATCTTCATTCCTGGCAACAAATGATAATCGCTCGGCAACAGATTCCGCTGATATGATCACAGTCAGTGTAGGTTCTTTAGTTACGAAATTATAGGCCATTTGGACTTATTTTTTCACCCACTGTCATGCATGCAGGGAAGTGTTAGAAAGTGTGACGTATTTTTATGATGGCTTGAACTACATTCATGAGAGAGAATATTCCGACTTTATCGTTTTGCCATGCAAATTGGGAAGGAAACCTGGGTTTCTTTGGGCCGTGCCATGGCTCAGGCGGTTAGTCGCCGGCCTCTCACCACGGAGGCCCGGGTTCGATTGCCGATCCCAGTGGCCGTGCGGTCTAAGGCGTGGGTCTTCGGCCGCTCGCTTACTAGGATCGTGGGTTCGAATCCCACCGGGTGCATGGATGTTTGTGTTTGTTTGTTGTAAGGACGGTAATATGGGCCGTGCCATGGCTCAGGCGGTTAGTCGCCGGCCTCTCACCACGGAGGCCCGGGTTCGATCCCTAGCCGATCCCAGTGGCCGTGCGGTCTAAGGCGTGGGTCTTCGGCCGCTCGCTTGCTAGGATCGTGGGTTCGAATCCCACCGGTGGCATGGATGTTTGTGTTGTGTTAGATATATGGACGATAGCATGAAACATAAGGTGACATGCAGAACAAAAAGGACTTCAACAGTACAAATGGATCAAAGGGGAAAACCCAGGAATTAATACAAAAAAAAAAAAAAAAATCCCAGGTCAAGTCCATGTGAGATTTGTGGTGGACAAAGTGGCACTGGGACAGGTTTTTCTCCGAGTTGTCGGTTTTCCCCTGTCGATTTCATTCCACTGGTGCTCCATTATTTGTAAAAATTGGTAAAAAAACTGCTCATCCATCTATCATTATTATTGGGGTTGCACAAAAAGCCTTAAGGCTGTGGTGCGAGGGCCCTTCATCACAAACGAAAAAAGAAAACTGGGTTTCTTTGGAATTACATGATAAACTTTGAAGCAGTGAAATATGGCCAATCTTCTGACGTTTAGGAACATTGCAGGTGGTACTGTGTTCGAATCTGTGTGGGCTGGTAGGTCATCTGATGATCTTCCGCACGCGAATACTGGAATGGTACGCCGAAATGCATTAAAATCGGTACTCGTTTCCCATGTCCATGTTCGAGGCCCACAGTTTTGCTTTGCGTTACAGCTGTTGCGACGTACTTAGGTTTCTTAAACTTTTCAGCAATGTTTCTCCCGCACTTCTTCATTACAGACGTACTTGATAAATCCGCAGCGGCGTATAAAAGCGTATTTTTTGCTTCACACTTGCACGTTTCTCGGCGTCGTTAACGCAGACAGTAAAACCGTCTGTAACGAAAGACTACAGTTTTCTGGCGTCTGACGCCGTGCAGTCTGGCAGATAATCACCTAGGCAGCGGTAATATTCGTAGTTAATGCCGTGGAAACAGATCTCACGGTATGTACATTTGATAACGACGTCGTTAAACAATCCAAGAAAGAATTAAAATGTAGATGTTGATGGTAACTGAATCAAAGAGGTCATTAATTTTGAGCTGCTCACGGTAGTGATTGTGAAGCCTGCTGTGTGCTGCGATGTTAAGCCATGTAGTGTCGTTGAAATTACCAGCGTTTCGGAGGAACCTGCTACCGCAGTGTCCAGGTAAAAAAAAATGACATCAGGTTCCTCCGAAACGTCGGTACGTCTTTACCACAGTACGTCGCATTACACCGCCTTGAGAACCTCATCTGCCAAACGCGACAGCGTCAACTTCTCCGGCTGTCTTTTCGAAACACGTGATCGGCGCCGAAGCGATCAGCTATAGTTGAGTGCAGAGGAATTGTTGAAACCGGCTTCGTATCTCTCCTGAAGATATCGAGCTGTGACAGTGGAAGGGTTGGCGCAGAGAGGGGGTTGGGGGTTTACGGCGCGCGCAGGCCGTTAAAGGTCGAAGGGCTGTATCATCGCCGTTGTGGGTCCTGTAGTTGCATACGGCGGTGACAGGTACTGCACACAGCATGTGCCAGTCAGACGGGGGTGCGTTGGCAAGACCGTGGTGCATCTCCATATTTCTTGTTTAGCACGGTCTGAATTGCGTTTACGGGTTCGTTAAAATGTCAGGTAACCGTGATATAGTGAGTATTGATGTGTTTGTTTATTTGCCGAAATTTGAAACACAGTTTTCCAGTTCATCACATTAAACAAGAGTTGAAATATGTAGTTGTCCGTCGTCACTCGGCCTATGTCGGTGTAAAAGTGTGGTTATGAATCCACCAAAACCTGTGCCTACATGTAATTCGCTTTGTGATTCAATGATATATTGATGTTTCTCGCTGACGCCGGATCCGACATTCAGTTTTCATGCGCAAATAATATGGAATGAGTGACTCCACCGAGCGTTCAGTTGTTGCGGTGAGTCACGTGATATCCGTTTGTTGGACTTGATGTGGACTTCGCGTGTCGTGTTAAGGCTCCAAGAGCCAATAATATGGTAATTAATAAAGAGAAGCCTCTTTAATTCGGGGTGAGTGTAGTGTCTAAATCGATAAGGGTAGAGTGTGGTCTGACACTAATGGTCCAGGGAAGGAGCTGCATTCGACCGCGTCGCACTAAAATCTCTTGAGTGGGTCAATAACTAGGAATGCCGCACCAGCCTACTCCATCGCCGTCAGCGCCAGCACCGCCCTCTTCATCTCACAACGGAGTCGGCGGCGGTGCGAGGAGAAAGAAATGTGACCAGCATCCTGAGGAATCAGGGACTTCCTCTTCATCGCCGGGACCGAGTTCCCGACAACCCTTGTCAAATCTTGCTGTCGCGGACGCGGCGAGAGGTCAAGGTTAGGCCAACATTATCTTGTTGCCCCAAGATAACGTGGACGCAGCACGCAACGAAAACACATCTCCATCCTCAATTTAACGGTGACAAAGTCCGTCTATCAAGGAATTTTATTGATGCGCGCAAATATATTTGCTATGACGTCAGTGTACTTCTCCATCTCTTTTTGTAGTGGCGTTTATTGATCTCTCCTGGTGCTTAACATACAGGATGCTGTGACGGAGGCATCCCGTAAAGTAAATGGGATGTCCAATGTATGATTGTTTTGTTCCAACACCACCCCCCTCTATTAGCATAAACACAACTTAGTCTGA
Source organism: Reticulitermes speratus (assembly GCA_021186555.1). Classification (NCBI taxonomy): domain Eukaryota; kingdom Metazoa; phylum Arthropoda; class Insecta; order Blattodea; family Rhinotermitidae; genus Reticulitermes; species Reticulitermes speratus. The sequence continues at coordinate 5,399,364 of JAJKFL010000013.1, read as the reverse complement.
TGGCCGTGGATCTATAATGTAAGCTGGTGTAGCGAGCAGCATGAACTCGAGGTGCCAAATGAGATACACAAAAGTCAAATACACCTATTTATTTTACAAACAAACGTATGTAACATGTTTATAGTGTTCAAATGTAAAATCCTATAGTCTGTATAGCTGTATATTTGTATATTATGCCTTGTTCCACATCCAGTTGTCACTTCGACAGACTTACGGATCCATGGAATGTATGTATGTTGTATGTATGTAGACAAACAAATCATCAATACTTACAGGAAAGTGTAGATAATTGGAACAAAAATATATACACCAACACAGCAAACAATATTGCTCCTACATTGAAGAGAGGCTGCACGCAGACCGGCAAATACTTGGCAGTGCTGTGGTGGTACAAGATAAACACAAATCATACCCCAGCACGACCAAGGACTTCAACAACCCCTGCTAAGTAAATATGTGCTGAAACCTAATTTTGAAATACGACAAGCCGAAACTAGATTTCGATGTTCATCCCGCCGAGACTGGTCGCTGAGTGCTCAAGGAAAGTCTCAAGTCAAACAGATTAACTCATGGGACATACCAAGAGGGAAGTATGGGAGAAAGGGAAAGGTACAACAAAATGTCGGTCAAGGGTGCAGTATCGCCAGCAACTTCTCTTGGTTTGTGACGTAACACGGCAGAGTTTAAAAGCAGTTTTTTCTCTCAGATTGTTGATTGAAACATTGATGTTTCTGGGGTCTCTATTGTGAGCCTCTGTCTTCATGGCTAAGTGGTTGAAGAACAGAAGCAGCTAACCTCTCCTTTTAGACTGATCAGACCCAGAAGAAGTGCAAGTTCCTCCAACGTGTCAGTAACCGTTTCTCAACATACATAGCATAAATATCTGGGAAACATGGATCTATTATTAAGTTCAGTTTCTCTTGGCCAGGGGTGCCATACACACTGAGTATTGCCCAGTCGTGTTGATAAATATTCGCTGGACTGGAAGATGTTACTTGTTGAAGTTACAAATGCCTAGCTGGGTGGCTTTGTGCATGCAGGTGGTGCATTACTGTAAACATTATTCCATCTTAAGAGGAGATTATGTATTATATTTAGGTTAAGGGTTTTACTTAAATATAAGTGCCTGCAGTACCATGAAAAGGAGTGTTCCTTCACAAAATGTAATTACTTAATAAAAGAGTGTGGGTTTGAAGGATCGGTATTTATATCAGTAGCATAATTGGCATAGTAAAATTAATTCTGAGGACTCCAGTCGTCTGGGACATGACAGTGTGTTACAGGGTAATTCGATGCCAACATTTTGAGGCAACATGGTGTCCTAATCTTCAAGGGTCGAAATGTCTAAGAAGAATTCGGACCCCTGAAGATGATGAAGGACACTATGTTGCCTTAAAACTTCAGGATCCCATTGATGCAGTACCATATCCGAGAAGACCAGAATCCACATCTACTCCACTGCTTTAAACTCAGCCCTTGCAAAAGTAATTGTTATTGGCTTTTTTAAAGTGCCCAATGTAGTGCCATGTAGTAACCATACTGCAGGAGGTGTTGTAGTGTGTAACAGTTTCAGAAGTGCAGTTAATATTCTGTGATACGGGGACACTTTAAGTACTCTTCCACTTGGAACCTCAGGTTTATATTTCCGTTCACTGCAGGAAGCACTGATATTGAACTTTTTGTTCTGTGTTGCAGGTTGGTAGGTGGGCGGCCAGCCACAAAAGTCTGAGGTCACGACCTGGCAGTACTCCTGATTCTCCTCGCTCCCTGGACCCAAAAGCACATGTTACAGGGAGTCCACTGAGACCACCAAGGCAGGTGTGTGTTTGTGAGGCAGGCACTCGTAACAGTATATCGTACGGCTCTTTTCATATGTTCCTGATGACCTTTACCACATTCTGATGTGACTAAATTTGTCTCACTACCTCTGCAGCTGAGCCAGTGTGTGAGACAGAAGTGAAAAGCTGCAGTTGAATACACCTTGAAATTTTGATGTTTGAGTAAAATACAGTCATTGTTTAAACTTTGTCAGAGTCTGGTTTGGGAGTCGTTTGCTGACTACAGGAACACCTGCTAAACCCCACATCACACCTGAAAATGTAGACCATGCTGCCATTCATTTCAGAATAAGTTCTCTTATGTTGTACTTCTTGACAATGAATGTTTAAAATTATAATTTTATTTGTAGATTTATGTCCGTAGGTATACCGTGATCTTGTATTTAGGATACAATTGCTTTATTCTATATTTTTTGGTACTCATAATTCATAAATATCTGCCATTTATGATTCACCATCACTAGCTGATACTGAATTGTTAAATAAAGTAAGAAATAAATGTTGTATTCATCCAGGGTCCATAGTTCAAATCTCAGACTTAGCTTCCAGAATGAGAACATGAACTGGACATTTCACGTAAATATTCACGTTGAGACAAGTTTGGTGTGATCCGATCGAGCAGCTTAATTCTGTAACTGGCAGCTGTGGCAACAGTAGGTGGAGGTTACAGTGTGTGTGATTAGTTTCTGGTGTATGGAAATTCTGCCATGGTATCAGTATTCTCCCATCTTCAATGAATCTGGCACTTCATGTAGGGACATAATTGCTACATACATCTGTTGCCTATTGGTGCAGGTGCATAGCTGTTGTAGCAGTGGTGAGATATGTAAGCGTTTCTTATCGCAAGACTATATCATCATTTTTGGCTTGATGATTTCATATGAGGTGAAAATTTTGGTACATTTTCATGCCTGTAGTATCAATGAATGGGATGGCTTTCAGAATTTTGAATTGTGAATGTTTTGATACCCACACAGGCAACACCAGGCTCAGAGGCTGAAGACACCAGCCTGAGGTTAGATCGAGGCACCTATCAGTATATGTACCAGGACATAGTGAGCATCAAGACAATGCTTCTGAAGCTGAAGAGGGTCTTACAGGAGGTATGTCAGTGTAAGCTTGTAGCACTGTGCAGCTTTGAATTGACTATTGCTTAACACAAACAGATACAAGCAGATGGAATAAACTCATTATGAAAGGTGGGTGTGTCAAATTTTTGTAGGTCTGACAGTAAGGTGCTGTCCTGCCATGCCAAACAAAAAGTGTGGTTCATAACCCAGTTGGGTCAGTTTACCCAAAAATTTTTCTGCTTGGCCTTGAACCTTTTTCTTTGTGAATGTGGTGAGTGTCAGACTTCCACATTAATTCAGAACACAAAAGTGGTATGCTAGGCCCACTCTGCAGCAGTCATTGTCACATATACCACATCACATTTGGGTATAGGGTAATTAATCTAAAATAATGCGAATTGGAGTCTAACCCTGCTTCGATGATAGAGATAGGGAAATGATGTATGTCCCAGTGCCACAGAGGAGGAAGTAAACGCTGATCATTTCTACAACACAAAGCACTACACGAGATGCTACTTCCATACTTGTATAATTGCTGAAGTTGATGTGACTTCAGAATAAGATAATTTTCCGGTATATATGTTTTACAATTATTCATGCTTTCTCTTGCTTCCATTAATTCAGATAATGAAGCATGTACATACTTTACAAGGTTGATGACAAATAATACATGCTTGTTTGATGTTTAGTACAGTTGTCCAAGATGTTCTAAAGCAGTGGTTCCCAAAGTGTGCTCTGCTACCAGTTCCCATGGGATCTGTGGATACATTTCTGTAATGGCTGCTTTAAAGTTGACTTATTTTTTAAATTAAAGGAATAGTGTTTTGTAAAAATATTCAAGGAACTTATTTAATTGGCAATATGTTTATTTCATATCACCATTAGAATATCTAATTAAGAAACCCCCTGTACGCACGAAGCGAGCGACAATCATTTTAATTAAGGTTGAATCATGCAATGCATTTTACGTATGCTACTGGTATGTATTAGTATCTATCTGAAATCAGTTCTGGGATGTAAATTTTTAATTTTGGATACCTATCATCCAGACACTCTATATTTACATGAGCAAGGATGTGAGGATCCTTGGGTTATTTTTTGAAGTCAGAAGGGGCCCGTGTGCAAAAAAGTACGGGAAACACTGTTCTAAAGCATTTGATGACTAACATTTGCTTGGGTGCCTATTTCTTGTACTTGATATTGTTTCCTGCTACTTCTTCACTTTATTGTTGTCTGTTTGTGTGGGATCAAACTGTTTGTGTCCGTCATGTTTCGCCAACAGTGTTGAGTGTGTGTGTTTGCACAGCATGAATTTTCTTTGGCTCACAAAGCATCTGCATGTTAGTGTGGGCTTGTCATTTGCCTGCTTCTCCATTTGATATGTTCATGTCATATTGCAGTTAATGTATAGGGACTGTATTTTTATACTGGTGGTACTTGCCTTAAAGAAAAGGCATGAATGTGAACTGGATTAAACTGCCTAAGGACTGGGTCCAGTGGTGGGCTGTTGTAAATACCATAATAATTTTTTGGGGTTTTATGTAGAAATGGAGGGGAACTTTTTGTGCTGGCTTAGCAACCATCAGCTTTTCAAAAATGTCTGCTCCGTAGAGTTATTGCATATTGCAAATTTCCATCCATGAGGCATGTTGCCTGTTTGTTAAAACATTTGGTATATCATGAATCCAAATACTACTCTCCTGGGCTGCTAATTGTGGTAGCTACAACTTAGCTGCGTGATCAACAGTGCAGTGAACTTTCTGATTATGTGTAAATAGGCATACACACAAATAAAGTATTTTGCAATATAGTGGATTGCCCAGGCGTGAACAAGTGTTAAAAAGTCTTAATTAAAGGATTCTGATGGTGGTAAACTGTCACAAACTTGACTAGTGTTTTTGTCATTGTCCATCATTTATGTTTTTAAAAAGCAGAAGGTTTCAGAGACTGAATCTGTTTCCATCTTCAGGTGGGGAGGCGACATTGCAATCTAACACAGTACTGTCCCTGTTTTTCCCCCCCACTGAAGACAGATTCAGGCTCTTAAACATTGTTTTTAACAAACCTGGATGATGGATAATGTCTAATAAAACGATGGTCAAATTTATTAAAAGGGTGTTTACAAGTAGATAATTTCTTTCTGGCCAGGAAAAGAAAGTAAAATGAAACCATTGCCAAACTGACTTCAAAAGAAATTGTTTAACACTGCCAGCAAGTGTTGAAGTGTTGTGCTGGAGCAGGACATTGGAATGGTTGAGGTAACATGCTGGAAATTGTCATAATTTTAGGTTCACGTGAAATAAAATTGCCTGCCATATGGGATCGTAATTATGTATTGAATGTCTCTTATTTGTTTGTTTTTTGTTGTGTTGCCCTGTTGGGTGTTGTACACGATTGTTGTGGTGTGCTGATGCCGTTTCCTCTGTCGTGGCAGAATGAAGAGAACTGTTTGATGAGGGTAAGACACTAAACCAAAAGTTGTTGGTGGGGCAGGGATGACTTATGTGTTGAGGTGAAGGGATTTAAAAAGTTCAGAGATGTTTTCTGTATCACGTTTGTGAAACTGTTATTTGCACATGCCAGTAATTAGAAGTAAATTAACAAACATGTTTCACAGCTTGTTTTGGAACATTGACAAAAGTCCACGTACTTGAACTATTCTTCTGAAAATTTAACGTTGAATTTGTGTAGATTGTTTTTCTTTCCTTTGTTGTCAGGAGTAATATATCCAACCATTTATCATAGTACAATAGAATTCCTTTAATCTGGCACCCAAAGGAATGGACAGGTGCCAGATTATCAAATACTCTGGATTATCGGACATTTCCTATACTGACCCAAGTTCTTACAGGTAATTTTTTTTTATTACTGTTATCAGAGAATGTGCCCTTCTCAGTTTTTTTTCATTATAAAGAGACTTGGCTTTTTCAATTGTCACAGTCTGAGTCACAAGTTTTTCCTTCAGAACACATTGCTGTAAACCACTTATACAACACCTTGTCCAATTTTGCTAATTTAGGCTCTTTCAATGCCTTTCGCTTGAAAAGGTCCTTCACACTTTTTACTTGATGCCATAAAAGATCATAATTGGTCCTTCTGTTTCTTTATATAACAGACAGTTTACGATCCACTGCTGTATGAAGACACAATCTCTCTTCAGCTTTGACCACTTTCAGGTCTGACAATTATTTCAAGTTTATGAGGAATCGTTTACAGTTTCTCTTGTTTTCTCTTGCCAGCAGTACCTTGTTGACACATGTTTGTGGATCTTCTGAAGCCATTATAATAGCTTGGTAGGCCCAGTAAGGTCCATATAACCCAAAATTCATGGAATCAGCGTGCACTTTGGAAGTTACAGACAGTGGAACTTCCGGTCTTGGGACCACTTCCCTCAAGTACCAGAGTGTCAGGACTGCTGGGTAATTGGGCACTGGATTAAAGGAATTCTGCAGTTTGTACACTATTCTTGTCTTTTCTCATCCACACTTTACTGCAGTGAAAAAAGGGAATAAGTTAACTGATGTTCTTTATATGTAATTTTAGTCATGATGTTCTTTGAATAAAATTAAGTTTTAGGTTGTTAATCAAAGCCTCAGTATTTATGAAATGTTATAATTTTTTTGTTAAATTTATATCTTTCCTTGATACAAAATACGAAACCCCAAACAATCTGAAGTGTTTGTATTCTCTAATATTACGTTTATAATATATATATATATATATATATATATATATAAATATTACAGTTTTTAATCTTTAGATTATTAGGTGTGAATTTGTTTTATGTCTGTTCATTGGGACTATATTGACTAAGGTGATTCGTGATTTTCCTGAGTCTTTTTATGAAAATATGGTATGATGGTTGAAATAAGTCTCTTCAGCTTCCCTGCATGACATTTCCAACTCCATGATCGTTCTGTTTCTCATTTAAGCAGTATACAGCGTATTCAGGAGGAATCTGCCATACTTTTTTAGAATGTTCCTTAGGCGATGTTACATCGATATAACCCAAGATGCCTCTGTCTGAAGTTGAACAGCTATGGTGATAATGGTGAGATAAGTGTGAAAGATTGAGAACTGGCGTAATTTCCGTAAAAAAAACAGTGAATATTACGGACAGTTTACAACTTTTTAAAACAGGTTTTAAATATACATTTACGTATGGCTTTAAGATTTTACCAGACTACCGTACATATCGTACAATTTTAAACAGGTTCTGAATATACATTTGCCTATGGTTTTAAGATTTTACCAGACTATTGTACATATTGTGTATTTGTTTTGATATGTGAGTAATTGGTAGCACATGGCAAACCCCTGAGGATGGAACTATAAGGTTCTGAAACACGTGTAGGGTGAGGGGACATAGGCCATAATAAAAGTGGTCAAAATAGTGCATTTGTTGGTTTTATTAATTGATTAAAAAATGCACAGTGGTAATACTGTGAAATTTACCAAATATGTATTAAAACGAGGAGTAATTCATAGTTTCTGTAATGTTAACACCTGTACTGAACATCTGAGTGACATAAAGACATTAATTAAGCAAGCAGAACTCAGCACTAGTTTCATAAAAGTCGTCCGTAGGTTCCGAATACTTTACTTAGCACACTTACCTCTTCATGGCTTGGCTTGGCTTGGCTGTCAGCTCAAGGATGGAACTGCAAGACCACATTTTTCTTGAGACATTATCTCTGTGACTGTTCAACTTCAGATATAGGTATGTTTGGTTATATCAGTGTAAATTAAACTAAGGAATGTACTGCAGAAGTATGATAAGCTTCCTCCTGAAACACCATGTATACGCAGTACGTTCGACAGAAAATTGTTAAATAAATGAAAACCAAAACATGCATTATATATATATATATAGGCACAATATATACAATGGTAGAGAACTATCTTTTCTTCCCTTCGCCTGTGTGACCATGTCCATGAGGTATAGATAGTTCAACTGACAGAAGTGAATATGCTATTAACAGTACTTGCACATCCTGAATGGCTGCTCTCTCAGTATTTCCAGTGTTATATGGAACTCTGAGAAGTCTTTATTGTGCCTTGAAATAACCATGTACACTTCATTTTAAATCCTTCCATGCTGACTGTTCATGACAGTTGGTATCATTCTATATTATGTAGCATCTGCAGCAAAAAAGGTATTGTGAAATAAGATAAGAATTGATCATTAATTTATTTAAACAATGCTGCATGTTGCTTTACTTTTTGTTGTTTTACAGTCAAGTTGCTAAATATTAGTATTTTGTATTGCATGGGCATTTTATTATGTCATTTTGGAACGGTATTGCAGAAAAGTGATGATTCCTGGACTGGAAATATTGTAGTTTTATGTGTGTCCTTGTATTCACATCACTTGAATGCCCACGTCTTCATTGCAACACATGTCGGTTTCCTCTGTCTCTTCATGTATGAGCAGTTTATTGTATAAAATTTGTGTTAGTATATTCATATTTCTTAGGATTTTGTATATCAAGTTTACAACTCCAGCAGCAAAGTACTAAACTAAGTCATTTGACCTTTGATGCAAATGCATGTAAAAACACCCCTGGAAATTGATTTTATATATTTAGGCAACAAGGAAGTGCACTGCAATTTTAAGACATGCTGCATAATCTCTCTTTATTTTCCACAAAGTGCCGTTTATTTCATAATTTTATCTTTCTCTGTTCAAATAATACATTTTTCATAGACATGTGCTAAAGTTTAAATACCCACCCCATTCATTTAAAGGTTAATAGCAATGGTTGAAGAATCTAGGTCCTAGTGTTTGTGTCAGACTATGGTGGTTATCTGATACTTCCTGTATTCATAATCATTGTGTATTTTGCAATTTCAGGCGGAAACTCTCAACCCATTCGACGGAACATTGAAGGTGAGTTTCACATCAAGAGGTTTTAAGTTTCTAGTCTATTTCTCATATTCTGTCTGGAAGTGGAGCCTTATGTGCATGTGTTTGTCTCATTCATACACACAAACTTTTGAACCAATTATACAGTTTTAATAAAACTAAAAGAACTATATGATTGCCAGCTATCTAATTGCTCTACATTTAAATTCTGTGTCAACAACCAACTAATATGCAACCATACAAAGAAGTCTGGGGCCATTCATTTGAGAAATTGTTTTATTTTTGTGGTAACAAATGGGAGAAATGTGTGATGTGTGGGAGAGTAGTTGTTTTTAAAAGTGGAAAATATTAGGGTGAAGTATTTATACATGCGTCGACCTCGGTGGACTAGTGGTTAGCGTGCTCGCCGCTGGACCCAAGGTTCGCGGGTTCGATCCCGACCGAGGTCGATGGATTTTTAAGGGTGATAAAAATCCGGAGCACCACTTCCTTCGGAGGGGAAGTAAAGCCGTCGGTCCCACGTCGTAGATTTACGGCATGTAAAAGAACCTTACGGGCATGAATAGAAATGTTTCGTAAGCAAAATTCAACCCCAATTTCTCACCCAAGTCTCCTGACTGCCTGCCAGATGGCTGTGGCGGTCACATCAGGATCGATAGAACAGTAGCGTGGCCAGTTGGCCAGTCACCAACTGCCACGAATGCACACGACCCAGTAACCTCGGAAAGAAGAGGCCCGAGCCCATATAGGGCTGTTGAGCCATGGTTGTTATTATTATTATTGTTATTATTATTTATACATGCATATGCATGCAGAGAGAGAGAGAGAGAGAGAGAGAGCATTGTGATCTCGTAAACCCACTTTTTTCCTTAAAGAAATTAGACTATGTCACTTAGAAAAATGCTAATGTAGAAGAGGAACATGCTTTAGGAATGTCTCATGATATCCGTAAAAGGCATACAAATTGAATTAAACTCTAAAGTAAGGGCACGATGCTCCAGATTAGCACCATACAGCTCCTGAATTGTCTGTTTAGCACTAATTTATGTTTTATGATAACTGATTTTTTTTTAATGCAGAATGGTCTCTTCTTCACCCTGGCAAGCAGTGAGATGGTGAGTGGTGGCGATGCAGAGGCAGGTGTTGGCCATTCTCCACAAGAGGAAGTGGCAGACCTCCAGCGACAAGTATGTCCATTTGCTGTGCATGATATTTCCAATATGAAGTTGCTCCAGTGTTACACTCTTAATGGTGAACCTAGTACTGCACACTTGGAGCGAATTGTTTGTGAAAATTCAGTAATGCGAGTAAAGCGTAAGACAAAGTAGCAGATACGATCCCACCAAACAAACTCAAAATAAATTTTACAGGGTTACAGAATCCAAAGACTGTCAGTTATCTGGATGAGTAGGTCTCAAATAAAACCTAGAAGGATTTTGTCCAGTCTTTTTATTGTGAGGTAACAATGTAAGTTGAAAGTATTCAAAACACAGTGCTCAGAGAAGTGTTTGGACCAAAGAGCAGTAAAGTGGAGAGAGCACAATGTCACTTCAGAGTGATCTTTTGTTTTGTACAACTGTTCGTGGTATTATAAGGTTGATTAAATGAAAGAAGTTATTATGGGCCAGACATGTAGGAGAAATGGGGGGTAGTAAGAAATGAATGTATTATTCATTTTGGTATACCTCTTTGAACGGGAGAGATGGGGCATTAATATGAAACTGATCTAAAGGAAATATGTTGTGAGGGTATAAACTAGATTGAACTGGCTAAAGATTGTATCCAGTGATGGACTGTGATATTAGCAACTTTGAGTCATGAGGTTCTTTTACCAGGAGATAAATGAGTTGGTTTTTTCACGTAGTTTGTGAGAATTAAACTTTGACCAGTTCTGTTTTGCTGTCATCCATCTACCACTTTCTCGTACTCATTACCAGGATACATAATGTCAGCAATGACACAGTAATGTTAAATGCGATGTACAGGTGGTGTTCCTGCAACAGCAGCTGGACGAGAAGGAACGCACAATACAGCTTCTCCAGCTGCAGATGACAAAGTACACAAACTCGAGTACCGCAACAAATGCAGCAGCCAGAGAGGCTTGCAACGCTGCTACCCAGACCGAGAGGGTATGTTTCGCCTGAAAGTATGGCCTTCTGGGTTTGTGAATGATGCAGTGTAGTGGGATGTTCTAACACTTTGGAGGAACTTGCTGCCTCTGTCACCTATCATGTAAACCCACAGACTTGTTTTTCGCTTTTAGATTCACACAGAGGATTATTCTGTGAAGGTATGAGACAATAATTTCAGTAATATGTGAGATATTGTATGTTGTCTGAGGCATGTTTGATGCACACAGCATTTTGGAGTTCTTTCTGCTCCCATTGCCACTATATTGACAATAATGTACTTCAAGATTGGTGGGGGTATTGGGGGGTAAACTCATGACTGTTGAACAGTAGAGTAGTGCAATAAGCCATTGGCTGTGGTAGTTCGTTTAGTAGCCGAATAGTTACCATCTTAACTTGGTCGTGAAAAAGTACCATGTTTGATCCCAACCATCACTACCAGTCTTAAAGCAAACAGTAATGTAATGCTGGCATGTGTTAGTATAATGTCAGTTGCCTGAAGGTGGGGGTAGATGTAACTACACACACACATTCTGTATATCAAGTATACCTCAGTCAGTGGACAGTATATGATATAATACTGGTATAACACATGCAGAATGGGCCGGGATAGCGTAGTCGGTATAGCGACTCGCTATGGGCTGGACGGTCCGGGGAATGATGCCCGGTGGGGGCAAGATTTTCCGCACCCGTCCAGACTGGCCCTGGGACCCACCCAGCCTCATGTACAATGGGTACCGGGTCTCTTTCCCAAGGGTAAAGTGGCCGGGGCATGGAGTTGACAACTCATCTAGTGCCGGGGTTAAAGAAAGAGTAGAGCTATACCTCTACTCCCCCTCTGGGCCTTCATGGCCTGTTCTAGAGAGAACTTTACCTTTGCCTTTATAACACATGCAGAATCTTGGGATTGATTGTTGGAGAATGGAACATGTCATAGGATATATCCTGAAAAATTAGTCTGTATGGTTGTCACATACTAAATTTTGTTGGAACACTTGGATTTTGGTCACTCTGGTATGTTTTAAGGTTGCTTCACTTCACCCCTAAATTAATATTTATATGTATCGCCCGAGTCTTTTTATAAGTAGTGATGAAATAGTACACTGCACTTTCATTGTATGAATAGTAGCCGTGTGAGAGTTTTCATCTGTAGTAATTTATTTTGACGCACATCTTATCTGTTGAATAAAATTTATACAGATCAATAAAAATACACATTAAGTTTGTAGGTTTCAGTGTGCACTTTTTAAAACCCTTCCCACCACCTGGTGACATTTAATATACTTGTTAGAAAATACCGAAGTTTAGACTTCCGTCGCTGAGTACCTTTTTTAAGTAGGCTTATTATTTAGTAGTACTTATTTTATAAATGTCGTACGTTTTCTTGAAACACGTGAAATTTAAATTATATTGGTGCTGCCTTTGATTAGGTAAATTATATCATGTAATGGCTTCATTTCTTGAGTGTTGTGGTACTCTGTGGGAAGACGAATAAGAACATGAAAATAAAAGGGGAAACATAACGTCTCTGCTGATGCCCAAACATAATGTTGCAGATTCGGCCAGTGTCAGCAGGACCTTCCCTCCTTCAATCCCTTCCATCAGAAAACATGGGACCTCTTGTGAGGTAAGCAAGTCTGTGAATCTTCAGTGAAATGTAAGTGTGAAGTTTCTTTTGGTTGATATAGCCAGCAAAACTAATTTTTAATTGATTTTTAGAAATTAGAGGGAAAAATTCATCAACTGTTCTTCGCTTCATTTAACAGCAGATCAGCAGTGGCACAGGACTTTGGTTCTGTAGTTTGTCACAGACGGATTGTGTTCTTTGTACTCGCACAGTGTTCGTCTTTTTTTTTTATATATTTAATTTACTACATATAATGGAATATTTTATGTTCTTGAATGTAACCTTTCATAGATCTGTGAGCATGTCTAGGATTTCTGGGATGAAAAATTAAGAGAAGATACAATTACAATAGAACCGCTTAAGAGTTGCCTGGCAAACAAGCTTTTTGTATCTTAAATCACAAAAAATCTTAAATGGGGGTCGTGTCAAAATCGAAGAGAAAATAAATAACTATTATGGTTACAAAAACATCATATTCACACTAAATTTAGATCTATTGTTTTTTTTAAATCCACATCACATTTATATTTTTATATTCACTTTATGGGGCATAACAGAATAAAAACTAGGAAAATAAACTAAAATCCGGATTGCACTGTGCAAGGCATTCTGCAAGTCCGTTCTGATGTCAGTGTTGAGTTAGACACATGACAGGAGCCATAATGACTCCCGTCATGGGCTTTTTGAGCAATCACGTGCTAACTCTTTGAGAATCAATAATGCACTGCTGTGATAGTTAACAATCAGTTCTGATATCATTTCACTTGATGGCGCATATTATGGCATTACAGTATTACTCCTTCCATCCGGCACCCATGGGGCTGGAGAGGTGCTGGATTATCAAATATTATTATTATTATTATTATTATTATTTACTGCAATTCGGTTTTCACCCGGTGGCAGTAGTCCTTACACTAGTACACACAATACAAATGTTTTCACCCGGTGGCAGTAGTCCTTACACTAGTACACACAATACAAATGTTTTCACCCGGTGGCAGTAGTCCTTACACTAGTACACACAATACAAATGTTTTCACCCGGTGGCAGTAGTCCTTACACTAGTACACACAATACAAATGGACATATAAATATACATAAAAATAACAATACAAAACAAACTATACACAATTACAAAACAAAATACATACAGTAAATACAAGTACATACATTAGAACACCGTACACACATTACAAAAACATCCACACCTTACAAAAGCATCACACACCTTACAAAAACATCCACACCTTACAAATACATCCACACCTTACAAAAACACCCATACACATACAAAACAAAATACATACAGTAAATACAAGTACACACATTAGAACACCAATATTTTGGATTATCAGACAGTATGTGTTCTGACGTACGTTCTTGCAGGTAATTTTTGGTTGATGCCCTCAGCGAACGTGCACTTGTCAGTTATTTTTATTTCATCATAAAAACACTTAGCGTTTTCTGAAGGCCCAGTCATGAATTTTTTTTCAGAACACACTGTTGTAAACCATTTATACAACACCTTGTCCAGCTGCGCTAATTTAGGCTCTTTCAATATCTCTCACATGAAATAGTCCTTCACACTTTAATTTGATGCCATATACGATCATAATTGGTCCTTTCCTTTCTTTGTATAATGGATAGTTGATGATCACGTGTTGCATGAAGCCATAACCTCTCATCAGTCTATGCCACTCTAAAGCATCCTAATTATTTCAAGTTTCTGTGGAGTCATTAAAGTTACGTGTTTCCGCTTTCAACAGTACCTTGTTTGCTCATCTTTTGATCTTTTGAAGCCATTATAATAGCTCAATGGTCCATATAACCCAAGATAAAGTCACGGAATCAGCATGTGCACCGGAAGTTACAGATGGTAGAACTTCTGGTCTTGCAACTACTTCCCTCAAGTACCTAACTACCAGGAGTGTCAGATTAAAGGAATTGTGTTCTATTGACACAATCCAGACACTAAAATTGTTAACACAAAGCCTAAATTGAGGCTCCAAGGTGGTGTAGGAACCAAATTTTCATGTTGGAAAAACCTAAAATCAAGAGAAAGCGTACATTTTTTATGAGGTGTCTGTCTGGGACCACAAAAAATAAACTGAAAAAGTGGGGAGATCTTTTAACTGAGAAATCTTAAGTCAATATTGTGCTGTCATTACATAGGTCACAAATGACATGCTGTTTGTTTGTTTGTTTGTTCTTCTTTATGTAATACTGTAGTTTTTTTGTAGCTAAATTTTTGCCATAAAAAGATAAATATTTCAGGTTTCAAGCCTGTTATCTTTTGTGTAGTACCCATCGTCATTAACTCTGAATGTGGTGTGTGAAGTAATACTGAGTTGATGTTGAGAGAGTCACTGTGCTGTGGCTGATAAACAAGTTATTCTTGTAGTTAGTGAGTCTTACGTTCTTATTACTCTGAAGTTGTGTATGTATTATTAGCAAATTTGTGACTCTTCCGCTCCCCATAGTTAGGAAACTGTTGTGTTGATTGATTTTATTTCAGGCCAACTCAGCTAAAGTAATTGTTACTTTTACATGTCTGTCTGGATGCTGCAGCTTCAGGATAGGGAAGGTAGAGTGTGTGTCCCGAGTGGACCTTGGTTTCGGTGTGATGATTTTGTTAGCTGTAAACTTGCTGTGTTGCTTACACTTGTTCCATTTTTGTGCCCTGTGTGCAGTATAAGATTACCTTGCCTTTTATTCCATCTGTTGCTGTAACGTTACTTGACTTTGAACTATAATATTAGGTGGTAGTGTTGGGGTGTTACTTTAAATATTGTGCCTTGAGTGATGAAATACAATTTGTCAGCCTTGCATGTAGGAGTCACCTTTAAAAGTATGTACAGAGAGCCGTTGTTGCATCACATAGATTTTCATAACTGTTGCATGCTTCTGCTGTGAGAATCTGTGAATGGAAAAAAGGCTTATTTCACAGTGAATCAAGTGTGGTGACTATAAGAATTGCCATCTGATCAGCATGTAATTTGTAAATATTAGAAGATGGCAGAACAGGTGATGTGTCACCAGCACATCAGATGACTAGACTATGTGCTGGATTTCTGAAGAATTGTGGTATGATTCCTGGCAGGGAAGAGATTTTCGCTTCATCAAAATGTCCAGACGCTCTGGGGCTCATCCATGGTTCCTGTTCAGTGGGTATCATGGGCTCTTTCCCCAAGGGTACAGTGGCCATGGTGTGAAGCTCACCACTGCCATCTAGTTCTGAGGTTAATGAATGGAGCCCTGTCTCCATGCCTTCCAGACAAAACTGAATTCACTGCTCGTCTTAACACAACTAATTTATTTAATAAGAAAAATTTCTTTGCAAGATTTGGTGTAGCTCTCTACATGTTTCATCATTGTCAGATCATTTTTAAGTTATCCATGGGGTACTGTCTGTTACTGTTGTTGAGATCTTGAATGTAACTGTACAACATTTTACTTTTTACAAGCAGTCAAAAACAATGTATGATACTGTGGTTATGCTTAATTCTAACCTATTAAAAGTTCTGTCAGTATGTGCTAGTGACACTAGCTGTGAATCAGTATACATATAGTTTGATATTATAATCATATTTTTAAAAGTAGTTCTAAACTATTTATATGTATTATTATAATTTTAAAGTATATGCCCAAAAATTATGTAAGAAATACCATATGGGGAAGATTAAACCTATGTAGTGGGAGTCTCAAAAATAATGTAATATAAGAAATTTATTATACTGATTATAACCAATATGATAAATTTCTTGTATTCTTTGTCACCATACCTGGATCAGAATCTGACTGGAAATTAGTCAGGTTACTGTTGCGGCCTAGATACCTCAACGAGTTTAGTCATTGGCCACAGGCTGCACAACTGGAGTTAAATTCCTGGTGGGGTGAGAGATTTTTTTCTCTTTTCTGCTGTTTCCAGACTGGTTCTGGGGCCCACCCAACCTCCTGTTTATTGGGTAGAAGGGGCTTTTTCTCTGGGGGGAAAGTGGTCAGGGCATGATCCTGTCTACTTATCTCCATCTGGCATGGAGGTTAGGAATGTATGGAATTATACCTCCATGCCACCATACATATTCATGGCATGTACTCCATTAATCACAAGGACAGCTTTACCTACTTTACTTTTAACCTTTCAGCATGGAAATTTTTCCTACCAACAGTAGGTTATTGCAGCCGTACTGAAATATTAATATAAATTTCCACCTACTGAAAAGCATGTGTGTTAAGATAAACTGTACTGTTGTAAAATGTTAAATTATGCCAGTAAATAGTTGAAACAGTTGGGGCAAGGGACATAGAATGTTGTGTGTGTATTTTCATTATGACATTTTTCAACCTCCCTTTCTATGGGAGAGGAATGTGATGAATTATTGACTTGTTAGGGCATGTTCTGTAAAATAACCTTTTAAAGCCACAGGGAACAGTGCCTTGCATGTTTGTTCAGCATATGCAGCACTAAGAACTAGGTGGTGCTTAACTCAGATCGCTGTAGTGACCTGCAGTTATACATTTAGCATAGTACCAAGTATAGTGTGCAAACTGTCAGATTGGCACCAGTCAGTGGAAAGTGATGTCTTTCATTTTGATACCTGTACTGCTGTTATACAAGAATAGAATAGAATGCGGAAGGGCGGGCACCACAGTGACCTGTGCACTTTGACCATTATCGATATTTTGTGCAACCCTTTAGCTCAGTCATTCAGCAGTCCCGCACCTTGAACAAAGTGCAGTATCTTACTGACAGAGATGTCTTCAAAGTCACCTGGTTTCATAAAATGACGACCCAGGTGTCTGAATCTTAGTGTGGCCAAAGCCTCACAATCACAAAAACGTGTGAGGCCATTTCAGATGCCTGTTTGCATCTATTACACTCGGGACTGTTTACCAGCCCTAGTTTAAATAGGTGTCCTGTCAGCAGCCCTGTCATTATTCTGAGCTGGTTTCTGCTCAGATTGAGCAATTCACCAGCTTCTCTTGCAGAGGGTTTTTTTTTTAAAGAAAGCCCTTAGCCTGCTTTTGTCCACGTATGGACTGCCAATGCTCCTCATGTTTCCTACTTGTCCAGTCCCTGATCACTCCCCTGGCAACCTTTGCAGATATACCAAGTGCAGGCTCAGGTCTGTTATACAAGAAACTGTCTTGTGGTCATTGTGAGGGAAAAGTCAGTTTATTTCCATTTAAGTATTTTGTGAGAATGCAAACACATCTGTGTTTAAGTTAAAAAAAAAAAAAGGTGGGGAGGAGTTTCACAGTCACTGGTTCGCTCGGTTTTCAGAATGCCATGTCATGCTGTTATCGTGGATTATTAGGTCAAAATTATTGTGAAATGTATGTGTTTGTATGCCGTTTTGATTTTATGTTGTGAATAAAATGAGCTTAGCCATCCCTATTGGCCTCGTCGTCATAGCCACTGTGCTTGAAGAAAAAGTGAGGGTATCAGCACCAACAAAATTACGTGAAGTTCTTACTGAAGATTTAAGTCTTATTGAAGCAGTCTGGCGAATAGTTACTGACGTTGTGTGTCCCAGAATGCTTTAATCTTCATCAGCACCAATGTGAGAACTTGAAATCTCACAAATTTTTACTGCATTGAACTTCTATGTTGAAAACATGTTGAATTAGTTAATGTGTTTGCGGCCACATAATACCAGTGGTGATGATAACAGCCATGTTGGAAAACCTTGAAGTCTTCTGGGATGTGTTGCCATATTTACTGATGCTTTAGAGGAGCGTAGTGCCTTCACAATGCTGGTAACTGTTTGTCAGTCAACACAGTGTGACATCCAAGAAGACTTTAGTCTTCATCAGTGTTGCTATGAGAAAATCAAATCTTGCAACAGTGTTGGAAGGCCAGAAAGTGGATCATAGGCTCCCTCTGAGGAAGTTTGGCAGTATGATTTCTGCCATCCAAATCCCACTTCCCAAGGCTTGCCAAAGACAGAATGATACAAAGAATCATATAAGATTGTAATGAAGGACGAATGGAGATGTAATGCTAGTTTTATGAAGTAATTGAATATCAAGATGAAATATGCCTGGTTGGAGGTAAAGTATATGTACAAAAGTTTGTGTAACCATAGTATGAATATATTTTGTGCATGTGTAATTTGATTTTTATCTAACTAAATTTTCTTATTTTGAATGAACTGTGATAAATGTCTTGTTCTCTTACGCTGCCTTGATCAGACTTGTGGTGTAAGTATTTAATTAAGATCATTTAATCCCAGAATTCAAGACTGAGTTTTGTTGTGGTCAAGTTATTACTTGTATAGGCTTGTGTGCTGGGTGTAGTTGGTATTTGTGTCTTCCTTTGTAAACCTTTTTTACTTCAATTTTTTATGTCCATATATTTACAGAAAGTCTTACATCTGTTCTTAAATTAGCATCTTTTTATTGTGACTTTCATGAGGACTATTATGTATAGAGAAAAGACCACTTGGAGGTCCAGCAACTGATAGGAGGATAAAATGGGAATGGATCTTAAAGAATTAACATGTGAAATTGTGGACAGGAATCATCTGGACCATATTAAGTTTCAGTAGGGGTAGGAGGGGCTTCTGAGAACATGTTAATGAACCTTCAGCTTCCTTAACACACAGGGATGTCCTTGATTGCCTGAGTAACTGTCAGCTTCTCTATGATCCTGCACCATGTGGCTTGATGATAACAACAAGAATGAATGAATCATTGTAACTTGACATGTGACATTTGTATAATGCATGCTAAGATGTCCTTCTGCATGCCATGAAGGCATATCGGGGGAGTGGAGGAATAGCTCCACCATTCTTAACCTTAGCACAGGATGGAGGCAAGGTGTTTGCCTCATATGCCAGCCATTTTAACCCCTGGGGAGGGGAGTGAGCCCCCAGTGCCCATTGAATAGGAGGCTGGGTGGGTCTCAGACCTTTTCTAGACCTTTTGGAGAGGATAAGAAGTCTCTTGCCCCTCCTGGGGCTCGAACCCCGTATCATTCAGCCCATAGCCTAGTCACTATGCTCTAAAATCGAAGTGCTTCTGATGCGGGTTAACTTTTTCTGTAACTTATTTGCTGTTGTTATACATCAGCAGTATTAGTAGTTAACTCTTCTTGTGCAGTTTGACTGACATGTGGGACCAGAGAAGACGGCCATCACAGGGGCAGCTGGGAGTTGTACGACAGCCAGTAGTGTCAGCTGCAACTCTTCCTGGGAAACGGGTCTGGAAACAGCGAACTAGCCAGCCAGGCTCAGAACTTGTTGCTGCAGTGGCATGTAGGCCTGACCAAACAGGCATTCCTACTAGGAAGTACAGTGCTGTCAATACATCCTCGACACTTCCAAGAAGGAGTCATATAGGAAGTAATAGCATAGTGACCAAAACCTGACAAAATTGGTAGATTTTTGTGTTGTATGTTGTGATATATTTGGATATTAATGGTGACACAGTTGCCTACTGTAGAATGTGAAGCATCCTTCAACAAGTATCTCCTCAGCCCCTTTCCCACATATTCACATCTGAAATTGAAGTGTAATTCAATGTAAGGTGTGGAGCTGACATTCCTACATGGCTGAATGACGTTATGGATCTGCCTCTGAAATTCCTTTTACTTTCACGCATTCCATTTTAAACTTTTACTTTCTTAATTAAATTATTGTTTTCAGGAATTGAATTGTTAATTAATGGCAGATGCATTTTTAATAAAGTATATTTTAAATATTCAGGGTCATACAAATTGTTTAATATTGTAATAAGTTTCTAGTTCAAGCTGTCACAGATTTTCAGTGTAGGCTGTTAACATTTTAATGAAAGTTTTGAACCTTATATGTAAACCTGCCAAATTTCAGTACTTAATCTCAAGTACTACAATGAAGGTCTGGTAGAACTTTATCTAAAACATAATTACAGTACTCAATAACTGGAATGAACGTTTGGGTCTTTAAACGCTTTAGCTGCCAGCAAGTCTTGCTGGTTGCTGAACTGCCATCCCAGCCTTTTTTTTTACACTGCTTGCAAGAAAACAATTTTCATGTGCAAAGAAAAGGATTTCAAAAGGGTGTTACAAACACCATTTTGTGGCTGCATGAGACACTGTGTGGTCAAACCACATTCAGAAAGTACTCTCTTCATTTTTCTTACATTGTGTTTTTATCCAACCATGGTCAGATACAGTAACTTGAACATGAACAGCCTTATCTGACCAAAAGAATAGTTCATAAAATATTAACTTCTCCTCATGTCTGTCCAAAATGAACTCTGCCTGCAAGGCTGAAAAGTTGTGGAACGAATTTATATTAATGAAAAGCGAACTGTTTGTAATTTAAAATAAGCATTATGTATAGATATATATATTGCAGTACATTATTAACAAAATATGTGGTGTTTTTTTTTTTCATGCTTGACCGATAAGGACTTGCCCAATGCTCCGCCCGATGCTGTGCCAGCGTTGTGTCGTATACTACGTCAGGGAGGTTTAACAATCGATGATAGGAGCTAGACAAACAACTGCAGTGATGATAACCTTTACAAAGTCTAATAAAAACTCACTAGAGCATCGGGCAGTGCTTATCAGTCAAGTATAAAGAGAACACCCTATACTTGCAGTCAGTCATATGTGTGTGTAGATAGTATGATTGTTATTAACCAAATTAATCGCAGGCAACTGACATACATCACATGCGGTTGCTTTGTGTGTGTGTATTGTTCTTTGTACAGAAATAAGAACAAACAATATAGGAAACTTATAAGTATGTCCATGGTATTTTGTAGTGTGGAGAAGATGGGAAAGTTGGCATCTAGTGATATTTTGTGCTGGTTTGGGTGGTGGAAAATGTTATGTGGTGATTGGATTTCAAATGTAGGTTACAGTGTATCAGTTGACAGCATGTAAAAAAGCGCACAGAAAGTTACAGTGGTCTGGGCTTTTTCAATCAAGGCATAGTACTTTTTTTGCACACAGTTGTCACGCTCACACAATGGCTGCTCCCCAGTGTCATGATAAGGAATCACTGTGCTGTACATTCATTAAAAAAAAAACTTGCATTACAGGTTTGTTAATTATCTTTTTACTTGGCATCTGTTATTTTTAATGGGCATGCTTTGTGTAGTAGGTCACAGTGCCAACTTATTGTTTCAGGAAACTATCAAAAGTGATGGTATTTTTTTTTCTTTTAATTTCTGGTATACACAAGGAATTTTTGACGTAATTTTTAAAATTTTATTTCTTGATGAACGGAATAAAAATAGGTGAAAACAACGTTACTAACAGAAGTTTATTAATCACTGGTTTTTGATTGGAAAAAACGGGTAGAACAGTCAAAAGCCTTGCATCTTGACGAATACTTTTTGAGTCTTAAGAACGGGCTTGAACCTTTTCATTCACATTGCTCAAGTATTTTGTGATTATGACACTGTGTGTTCTGATTTGTCACAAAAAGTTAACAATCTGGAGTGTGTGTTGCTACCTTCTAACCAGCTAAACATTCAAAATAATTTTATAAGAGCTAACAATATGCTCAGAATAATGTAATTTTTATAAATTTAGTGGGAAAGTGGCGTCACAAGCTGTCATGAATAAGACGAGCATTTGTATAGTGATAAAAATGTACGTATATATATATAACACCACTAATGTTTTCAGTTTCACCAACATCCATCTTCCTTAGTATGTGTGGTTTTTGCTGTTTTATTTTTCTAGCTGCCATTTTAGGTTTTCCTGCTTTGTGGATAACTGACATAAATACACACACACACACAAGGGGCCGTCAGAAAGTAATCCATTGTGTTTTTTATTTCGTGCTATTTACAAGTTGGACATGTCAAAAGTTCACAGAACTTAACTACAGAATTGTTGATGGCATAGTTATTTTTGAATGTAGTATCCATTGTGAGTATTGTGAGTGCGGTAATGAACCTTCGGGTTCCATAAAACGTGGGGAATTTCTTGACTAGCTGATGACCTGTTAGCTTCTCAAGAAGGACTCTGCTCCATGGAGTTAGTTAGTTAGTTAGTTAGTTAGTTAGTATCTATCTGTGTCACCAATCTTCTTCCACCCTAGAAGAAGAGCAGTATTCCCTTCTGGCCGAAGTCGCTGCCCCTCCTCGGCAGCCACTTACGCATGGCATTCTGCTGTGCCTCAACATTGGTGTAATGGTATCCTCGTAGGCTTTTCTTCAAAGGACCAAGCAGGTGATAATCTGATGGTGCGAGGCCAGAACTGTAGGATGGATATGACAACATTGTCCGTCCAAAATTTGGGATGGCCCTTGTGGTGTATACACTTGTGTATGGCCTAGCTTTGTCTTGGGGGAGCAACACCTCAGATTTTTTTTTTTTTGGGGGATGAACTTGACAAAGAGAAGCATTTGGACTTTTATTGTTTCATGTAGTGGTTGGAACTCGTGTCCCTCTAGGGAAGAAGTTCACAAGTTCAACCACTCCATAGTTTGTCATAAAATGCTGCTCGTCTTGTTTCAGCTTCTTTAATCTATCTTACCCATCATTGAACATTATTCACATTTACATTAGCTTCCCCATGTACTTTGAGCAAACGTTTGTGAATGAAAGTTACCTTCAGCGACCAAAAACTTTATCACTTCTCGTTGTTTCAACTACATGTCAAACTCTGTCGTAGAATCAACTGTGGTGCTGCCATCTGTCAAGTGAAACAGTTTTATTAATAGAAAGTGGTCAAGAATATTCAAGGACTTAGTTGCTTTAGTGGTTATGCCCATAAAAAAAAAGGGAGATACAGAGGTGGCATTACTTTGTGACTGCACCATGTATGTCTGCATGGGCATGTGTATGTGTGTAAATACAGTACTGTTCTGGGATTGAATGACGCTGGACCATTTTAATGTTCTGTGCCATTTGTACATGCTGACAGCAGGACCTGAAATAACATGTAGTTGAGATCCGGTCAGCATTTAATAACATTTTCCAGGACCCAGACGACTTCTAGAAAACATCACTAGGTGCCAATTTTCGTGACTTAGCCACACTACAAAATACTGTGCATGTACAAATAAGTTTCCTATACTTCTTGTTTCATGTATCTGTACAAGTAACAATATGAGTACACAGACTGATCACATAAGTTGTATCTCACTTGCCTGTGATTAATTTTGTAATAAATTACAATCGTAGTGCAACATGTTTATACCCATATGCACGTGCAAATTTTTTGTTAATAATAAAATATATATAAAGTACATATTTATTTATTTTATTTTAATTACCCCTGAAAAAAATAAAACCTAAAGTGGCAGGTGAGAAAAATAAAGCAGCAAATGGTAGTGACACATTGATTAAAACTGTGGAAGAAGGAATTCAATGCAGTTGAACTTGGTGAAATTAAAAATAGCATTACTCAATATAGTCTTCTCGGGCGCACAGCCGCGTCAATGCGTTTGAATACAACGTTTCGGGGACTGGCTCCGTCCCCATCCTCAGGCAAAACTGATTTAACATACAACTCGTCTGTCCCGTGTTTTTCTACCTGCCGCGGCAGGGAGAATCAGACCGGTTTTGTAGTACCCACAAACAGTTAAGTTGGTGGGCGGGCTGTTGACTGTTGGGCTCCCACGCCTCACTGCGAGGTCCTTATCTGACGTATTGCAGGCTGCCAGGCTCTGCTGAGTATGAAACCGCCATCCTTGTTGATGTTGTCCGGATGTAATTTTATTTCAATGGCTTCTTTTATTATGCAGTCCATGTATCCTTTTGTCCTGGCTAGTCTGCAGGTGTTGTTGAATTCTATCTTGTGGCCTGTTTCCAGGGCATGTTGAGCAACTGCTGATTTTTTTGGTTGCCCCAGTCTAAGGTGCCGTATGTGCTCTTTTCGCCTCGTCTCGATCGTTCTTTTTGTCTGGCCAATATACGTCTTTCCGCATTCACATGGGATGCCGTATACGCCCGAAACGTTGTATTCAAACGAATTGACGCGGCTGTGCGCCCGAGAAGACTATATTGAATCATGTCGCCGCGAAAGTTTTAAAACTTATATAAAAATAGCATTAGTCTTTATGTATGCATGTGTCCACGTGATATATGATCCTTCAGAAGGTAATAAACCACTGCAGCCTAGAATGGGGAGAGAGATTTATCAGTATTAATGAATATTTTGTTACTAGATTTTGAACATAAGTTACTAATGTAGGAAACTGTGTTTTGTACAGTGTAATTACAAAAGATGTGAATGATTACAAACACTTTTTTTGTAAGAAATTCATAACTAGACAAGAATTAAACAAAGT
Source organism: Reticulitermes speratus (assembly GCA_021186555.1). Classification (NCBI taxonomy): domain Eukaryota; kingdom Metazoa; phylum Arthropoda; class Insecta; order Blattodea; family Rhinotermitidae; genus Reticulitermes; species Reticulitermes speratus. The sequence goes on along the minus strand of JAJKFL010000013.1, from coordinate 5,374,594 downwards.
CCTTTTTTCAGTACCCTATTTGCATTCAGTATATGCTCCATTTGTTGGCCTGTACATATCAAGGCAATATTCAATCCTTCATTTTGTTCAGAGCTATAAGCATGACAGAATTTGAACGTCATCTTTTACAAAACCCTATATGAAAAATCAAGTGGTGTCAGACCTGGAGATGGTGGAGGCTAGGATGTGGACACCCCTGAGCTGAACTATTGCTCAGGCAACTGTTTAGTCAAGAATGTTGTCACCTCACTGTGTATGTGTGGTGACAGTTTGTCATGCTCGTCCAATGCCTACAACCCTGAACAACTTGAAGGATCGATTATGAACAGAGCTGCAAAATCTGAACCGCTTAATGCCAATGTTTGACAGAAAAGTCAAATGTCAGGTTGATGTGTGCAGCACATACTGAACTGCAGTGCGGTATGAAGAAAACGTCTCGAGTTTCTCTTTACAGTGGTGTGTGCTTAATTTTTGTGTGGGTGTTAACTTTCTTGCCAATAAAGTTTTGTAATTACATCATTTGCATTTCAGGTCATACATGCCCATTTTTATGAGGTGTGTCCACTCTTATTGTTAAATATAAAAAATAATTATTTGTTTCTGTATAATTTGTTTCACTTGCATACTTATCACTGATTAAAATTTGGATATTAAAGTACTACAGTCGAACTCGGTTATAACACCATGAAAGGGACCGAATAAATTATGTCACTCTGAGCGAGGTGTATGGCAAAAGTGAAGGAAAAATATTTTAAGACAAAATACAGGCCAGTAGGCATATTGCTGAAATGCTTACGCTATGATCTATTTTAAAATTAAATTACAGTTAAAATTTAGAAAGAATAAAAATTAGTCTTATATAATTATAAATTTCCATACAGGCTTATGCTCAAAAATACATTAACTTACATTTAAAATTTAGGAAGAACAAAAATTATCACGAGAAGAGGACTGCTGACTGGTACATTGTCACATCTGAGTTGCTAAAAGCACCTAAGCAGTGCCTCATTGATATCATTTCATTCAGGCTTTCAAAATTGCTTTATTTTCGATCCATTCCGTTCAAACGTACTAATAATTTTGGTTCTGGTTTTACAAATCGTTTGGATCGTAGAATTTACAACACCAAATTCCCAATACATGTCAGCTTTCTCTCTCACCCCCCCCCCCCCCCCCCCCCCCCCCCCCCCCCCCCCCCCCCCATTTTCTATTTCTCGTGTCACTTTAAATTTTCCTTTGACGCTCAAAACCTTCGTTAGTCTCCTGTTAATTGCAGGAGTAGAAAAGTAGAGGGCAACTTAACACACAAATTGAAGTACCATTGGGATCTTCGCTGTTCTGGCATGTTGTTAACGCAGTGTAGATTGGTAGTTAGTTACCGACGTTTCGGGACAACTAATCCGTCCCATCTTCGAGGGTCAAGCAGTCCAAGAAACGTCAGTAACTAACTACCAGTCAGTGTTGCGTAACATCCCAGAAGAGCAAAGATCTCATTTGCAACGTGGTGGAAGCCTGAAATCATGAATTACCATTACAATTGTCATTTTCCAGGCTTGGAATTTATATAGCTATCTGAAAGAGTAGGGGGCTTGTCTTCTCAAGAATGAGGAGGGGGTTGAATTCTCAAAATAGCCTGCTTTTTGGAAGATTATATTGGAACTGATGACTGGCAGTGTTGTTATGTCTGAGGTAGATGCTCCTGTGCATGTCATACTAAGCAAGGCAGAAAAACACATTCCTTATGGGGAATTAGTTGGTACCTCAGAATGTATAACGCAACAGACGAGGCATCGCACACACCAATGTCATTATAACCGAGATCAACTGTATTTATTGTCTTCAGAATTATGTGTGGTATGTATGTATAAGTCAAAAGTTACAGCAATGGTGTGCAATGTTGCACCTGAATTCTGCTGTGTTTTAACTTGGCACTGGAGGAATTATAGGTGGCAGTTGTGGGGATAAATCAAAATGTTAATGTCACTGTGAAGGGAATTAAAAGTTTATGTAAATACAGTACATACTTCATGGTTCTGGTTGTGTTAGTGAATGGTTTTCAAGTTTCAGGTTTTATTTTTTTTGTAGTACTTGTACACCTAAAGTGTTACCCATCATTCATCACTGTTTCATCCCTTGTAATTAGACAGGATGACAGACTGTCTGTGCTGAGAAATCCATTCATGTGTCATTTGCTACTACTTCTAATTATATCGGAGGACTGCAGTATTTAGTTCACTTTACTTGTAGAGTAACTGGCTTGTAACACTAACAACAAATGAAATTTTCTTCATGTGGTTTTACTTGGTGCTATTGTGATATTACAAATCTAGTTAATACTTCTTTTATTGTAAAATAAGCAAAGTAAATTTTCACTTTTTACCACTTTTCAGTGATTCTGTGAGAAAGCTGAAACTTAGGGGGAGTTGCAATAGAAGTTGTTTGCGTTAAGACCTATGATAGTTGAAATAGACTTTATCAGCATTTGTCCTAAGTAGTATTGCGAGTGATGCAGTACTTTTTGGCTTTAATTTATTTGTGATATATATTATTATTTAATTTGGTCGCTAAAATTGTCATATGCTTCCAAAAAGTATGTATATTTGTGAAAAAAAGAGTTAATGAAATCCTGTATTTTGGTGGAGAATAAAAATGTGTACAGTGTCAAAGCTCTCAGTGGTCAGATAATTCATTCGAAAGCACGAACTGTTGGGCGGACGTCAGTCCTAGGAGTTGGATGAAAACCGACTCATCGATTCAGTAGAGGCTGCAAGTGAAGAAATGAAGGAGGCAAGAGAATAAATGGAACATAGTGAAAGTTCTCATTTTGTATTACTGTTGGCATAAGGCCATTTGTGTTCTCAGTGGTCTGAAAGTAAAGAAAGATGCGCACAGAAATCAGTTTATTTGAAACAGAGGTGACAATTCATTATTTCATAAAAAATATCACCATTCCGCATTACAAGCTTAATGGTATGGTGTACATACGAAAAGCAGCAGATCCAATTTTATTACATAGACAGTGATACAAAACTTTTGCATACATACTTAGGACATCCAGAAAGTAAAGATACAAACGCAATAAAATTTCTTAAAAATATTTATTAACAAAATCGAGTGAAAAAAACTCTTAACACATATCTTTAGCTATTTTTCAACATAATCACCACCTTTGTCGAGGCATTCGTTTAGCCTGGGTACGAGGTTTTGTATTCCGATGTCACAGAACTCCGCCGCCTGTGCACGCAACCACGCAGTGACTTTGTTTTTCACCTCTTCGTCTTCGTGAAACTTCTGGCCGGCCGATGTTTCTTTAAATGCAAAAACAAATGGAAATCGCTGGGAGCGAGGTCTGGGCTGTGAGCGGGACGGCCGGCCAGAAGTTTCACGAAGACGAAGAGGTGAAAAACGAAGTCACTGCGTGGTTGCGTGCACAGGCGGCGGAGTTCTGTGACATCAGAATACAAACACTCGTACATGGGCTAAACAAATACCTTGACAAAGGTGGTGATTATGTTGAAAAATAGCTAAAGGTATGTGTTAAAGAGTTTTTCACTCGATTTTGTTAATAAATATTTTTAAAAAATGTTATTGCTTTAGTATCTTTACTTTCTGGATAACCCTCGTAGATCAAAATCATATGTATTTTGTATCAACATAAATATGATTTACAGTAAAGTAAAGCAATCCCTTTACAGGCCCTTAGGGCTCCAGGAGTTGAGGCTCCAAGAATTTCTAGACAATAGCACATGAAGGTGTCAAGGTTGGCAGCCCCATGCACCGGCCACTTTACTCCCAAGAGACATTCCTTGTACTAATTTGTGTTAGAGGCTGAGTCGACCTCGGGGCTAGTCAAGTCAATCAAAATCCCAATGACCCTATTGGGGAATTGAACCCACAACCATCCGGCTTGTAGCGCATGTTCCTGAACAAATTGCGATTCTGTGTACCCGTTTATGTGATTGTTTTGTAGGAATCTGTTTACTGATTTGTTTATAAAATTATAATAATAGTTGATGTAAAACGTTTAGCGTGTGTATTGGGAAGGAACTGTAAACAACTTCGTACACTTGCGTAAAAGTTGGATGAGATGGTTCGAAGCAGCTGAGGGTGCTGGTGGGGTTGGACAGCGGGGAGGCAGTAGGCTGGGTCACATGACGATGAGGTGAGCGATGATGTCATTAGCTAGGTTACAGTTGCGGGAGGGAAGAGGGGTCGTCTGGGTTAGATAGCGAACTTGGCGATTGTGGTGGTGGTGGTAATGCACGGGAGGTGGACGGTTTTGTACTCACACAAGACAGCTGGTGGTGGCCAGAGGTTGTTGGCGGAAGTTCGGGTGTTACCCTCCTTCGTCGTTTTATAGTAATAATCCAACGACGCCTGGGGCATTTCTTTTTTCATTTTTTCGGAACATCATCTCACTGATGCTAAAACATCTCTTTTCACTTGCACTTCTTTCTGTGTTTGTATTTTCATCGTTAAGAATGGCTAGTGCTTCGTCGATGTTCGTATTGCTTCGAAAGACCTTTTGCTTGTGAGTTCACGCACATCAGCCTCGTCTGTGCTATCCTTCCGCCCCTACTTCTTTTTTGCAGTTCAATTAAATCGTCATTAGATAATTCCGCTTTGTCAGACGTTAATAAATCCACATCATCCAAATCCACCCTCTTAAACTCAACCACATTTTGGCAATCGTACAGTTCGCGTCTCTTGTTTAATTCAAATCCTCATCAACACTGAACCCTTTACAATCATGCACCAATAAGGATACATTTTTTTTTCCAAACCCCGGTGATACACGAACGTGTAATTGCAGCCCAACTCTCACGAAGAAGCATACTGCATGTCTAATAGTAAAGCTTTTCCAAAATTATTTTACAGTCGTGTTTTATCGACCCCATTACGCGGTCTCTAATTCTTAGGTAACAAACATCCATTAATTGGAGCGCAATGTCCCAGAAGAACAAAGATTCAATTTGTGTATATTATAATATATATATATATATATATATATATATATATGTATGTATCGAACCAACGGATACATGTATGTCCATTGGTTCGATACTGCTGGTGGAATCAACTAGTGAAGGGAGCGTAGTAAGTGGTTTTCTTACCTGCTGAAACCGCCGTCGTATGTGTATTTCCATGTTAGTTCCAATGCACACGAGGCGTAGGCATGTTGAAACTGACCGGAGTGTAGATGGCAGCAGGCGCAAACGTCATAGCAGTTGAGAACTAATTGGTTTTTGGACTTTGTCCAATCGTCCGAAAGTCTAAAATACGACGTTTCGGAAGCTGGATCTGCTTCTGTCCTCAGGTGAAAGGATGAGACACCTACCCGTACAGGTGTGTGATGTTTGACTTACGTCACTGCTATGGACGGCGAGATACAGTCGAAAAAGTACTGTGGTCTTCAAGTAAAGTGCCCTTCATTATTGACCGATTTCAACCAAACTTGCACTGTTCCTAGCGCATGCGTGTAGAGTACAGTGTTTGATTGTTTCAGTTACGTCACTGCTATGGAAGGCAGATACAGTCGAGAAAGTACTGTGTCTTCAAGTAAAGTGCCCTTCATTATTGACCGATTTCAACCAAACTTGCACTGTTCCTAGCGCATGCGTGTAGAGTACAAGTGTTGATGTTTCATTACGTCACTGCTATGGAAGGCGAGAACAGTCGAAAAGTACTGTGGTCTTCAAGTAAAGTGCCCTTCATTATGACCGATTTCAACCAAACTTGCACTGTTCCTAGCGCATTCGTCTAGGGTACAAGGTGTGATGTTTGACTTACGTCACTGCTATGGAAAGGCGAGATACAGTCGAAAAAGTACTGTGGTCTTCAAGTAAAGTGCCCTTCATTATTGACCGATTTTCAACCAAACTTGCACTGTTCCTAGCGCATGCGTGTAGAGTACAGAGTTGATGTTTCAGTTACGTCACTGCTATGGAAGGCGAGATACAGTCGAAAAGTACTGTGGTCTTCAAGTAAAGTGCCCTTCATTATTGACCGATTTCAACCAAACTTGCACTGTTCCTAGCGCATTCGTCTAGGTACAAGGTGTGATGTTTGACTTACGTCACTGCTATGGAAGGCGAGATACAGTCAGAAAGTACTGTGGTCTTCAAGTAAAGTGCCCTTCATTATTGACCGATTTCAACCAAACTTGCACTGTTCCTAGCGCATTCGTCTAGGGTACAAGTGTGATGTTTGACTTACGTCACTGCTATGGAAGGCGAGATACAGTCGAAAAAGTACTGTGTCTTCAAGTAAAGTGCCCTTCATTATTGACCGATTTCAACCAAACTTGCCTGTTCCTAGCGCAATGCGTGTAGAGTACAGAGTGTGATGTTTCAGTTACGTCACTGCTATGGAAGGCGAGATACAGTCGAAAAGTACTGTGGTCTTCAAGTAAGTGCCCTTCATTATTGACCGATTTCAACAAACTTGCACTGTTCCTAGCGCATCGTCTAGGTACAAGTGTGATTTTACTTACGTCACTGCTATGAAGGCGAGATACAGTCGAAAAAGTACTGTGGTCTTCAAGTAAAGTGCCCTTCATTATTGACCGATTTCAACCAAACTTGCATGTCCTAGCGCAATGCGTTAGAGTACAGAGGTGTGATTTTCAGTTACGTCACTGCTATGGAAAGGCGAGATACAGTCGAGAAAGTACTGTGGTCTTCAAGTAAAGTGCCCTTCATTATTGACCGATTTCAACCAACTTGCACTGTTCCTAGCGCATTCGTCTAGGGTACAAGGTGTGATGTTTGACTTTACGTCACTGCTATGGAAGGCGAGATACAGTCCGAGAAAGTACTGTGGTCTTCAAGTAAAGTGCCCTTCATTATTGACCGATTTCAACCAAACTTGCACTGTTCCTAGCGCATTCGTCTAGGGTACAAGTGTGATGTTTGACTTACGTCACTGCTATGGAAGGCGAGATACAGTCGAGAAAGTACTGTGGTCTTCAAGTAAAGTGCCCTTCATTATTGACCGATTTCAACCAAACTTGCACTGTTCCTAGCGCATGCGAGTAGAGTACAGTGTGTATGTTTCAGTTACGTCACTGCTATGGAAGGCGAGATACAGTCGAGAAAGTACTGTGGTCTTCAAGTAAAGTGCCCTTCATTATTGACCGATTTCAACAAACTTGCACTGTTCCTAGCGCATTCGTCAGGTACAGGGTGTGTATGTTTGACTTACGTCACTGCTATGGAAGGCGAGATACAGTCGAAAAAGTACTGTGGTCTTCAAGTAAAGTGCCCTTCATTATTGACCGATTTCAACCAAACCTTGCACTGTTCCTAGCGCATGCGTGTAGGTACAGAGTGTGATGTTTCAGTTACGTCCAGCTGCATGGAAGGCGAGATACATTCGAGAAAAGTACTGTGGTCTTCAAGTAAAGTGCCCTTCATTATTGACGATTTCAACCAAACTTGCACTGTTCCTAGCGCATGCGTTAGAGTACAGAGTGTGATGTTTCAGTTACGTCACTGCTATGGAAGGCGAGATACAGTCGAGAAAGTACTGTGGTCTTCAAGTAAAGTGCCCTTCATTATTGACCGATTTCAACCAAACTTTTGTATTGTGTGTACTAGTGTAAGGACTACTGCCACCGGGTGAAAACCCAATTGCAGTAAATAATAATAATAATAATAATAATAATAATGGAGACCAAAGAAAGCTTACAGATTTCATGTTTGATAGATTTTATTTTATGCTGACACTGACTGCAGGTATTTGTACCGTGTGTCTGTACTCACTGTGCCTAAAATCAGGATCAACATTAAAACTGCATTACTGTGAAAGTTAATATTATATTTAGGTCGCGCCGTTAAAATAATGTACAGATTTAGAGGCCAAACGGCCAGGGCATGAAAGTGACCACTCACCTCCATGTAATGCCGAGGTTAAGAATGAAAGGAGCTGTACCTCCAATCGTCCATATGCAATAATGGTGTGGGCAGGAACAGTTTTACCTTGACAGATTTAGGGAACAACATAACTTATATTAATTAATTTCAAGACGTAAACTCATTTCATAAAATAAAATATCTGAAGGAAAACGCACCTTCTGCCCGGATCGCCTTTCATAAGACTATCGGACTAAATAAGTCTCGTTTTCTTTCTAACGGTCAGGACATCGATTTGTGTATATTATGTGCAGAATATGTAAGCAGTTGATTTGATCTGTTAAGATTTATTTCTATCCTGAATAGTGAGCAAAATTTGTCGCTCGGAACTTAGCAACCGACTACCAGCCTGCACGGTGGCTTCAGTTGTAAGACCACAACCTGCATTAGCTGTTGTCCACATATCTACCTACGAAAATGAAAAATGGGGTACTGAGGCTCTTTCGGTAAAGAGATATGTAAAACAAGGCTCTGGAAAGGGGCATCTCTCTCCACAGGGGCCCCGTCGAAGGGACATGGAAGGGAGGCTCCTTTACCGGGGACCTAGAAAGGTGAGTTTCTATTTTATTAGGAGACTTTGTTCACTAGGGCTCCGATAGATATGTAAATGAAGGCCTTGGGCCTTGCATCTCTCTCCATGGGGGCCACGTCGGGGAACCAGGAGGGAGGGCCCTTTACTGGGTACTCTAAAAGATATGTAAGTGAAGGCTCTGGTGACGGGTGTCTCTCTCCATTGGGACCCCGTTGGGGGAAATTGGAGGAGGGACTCTTTCACCGGGGATTTTGAGAGACTGGTAAAAGAAGGCTCTGGAAAAGGGAGCGTCTGTCTCAGGGGGACCTGGAGAGGGGCTCCTTTAATGGGGACTTTGAAAGGTATGTAAAAAAATACTCTGGTGACAGGTGTCTCTCTCCATAGGGGCCCCGCTGGGGAAACTTGGAGGAGGGACTCCGTCACCGGGGACTTCGAGAAGGCTCTGCAAACGGAGCGTCTATCTCTATGGGGCTCTGAGAGGGGAACCTGGAGGGGGGTTCCTTTACTGGAGATTTGAAAGATATATAAAAGAAGTCTCTGGAGACGGAGCATCTCTCAGCAAGCTCAGCCAGCTCATTGAACTGAAATCTATGAAACAGTGGTAATTATAACACCGCCTGTTATAACACAACGAACTCCACATTTTGTCCATGCAGTGTATTTATCAGTTCCGCACGATAATTACGTCATTCCCTTGGTAAGCATCGTTATAATGCTTTATAGAGAAGGGGCGGTGTGTTTACTGTGCAGTACGAACTGAAGTATGAAGTGTTGTTTCGATACACTTTAGGCCTCAAAGGTACCATGCAGACGTATGGCGAAGTAAGGTAAAGCTGAACTCAGCTGCTTTCTAAGTGTGAGTATTAACTCGTAATTTAAATACATCCTCGTCCGCAGTGTGGGATGGCTAGTTCAAGCCGCTGTTATTCATAAATGGTCCGAAAGGAAACGCGACAGACAATAAAACATGAATGGAATCAGTGACTCGTATAGCAGTCGGCTGGTCACCGTGTAATTTGCTACGAGGGTGCCGACGTTTCGGAGGAGCATAGTGCCTGCATTCTCAGGTGCCATATTGACTGTGTTTTTGTTTTGTTTAAGCAATTGTTTGGAACCAGATGGTCATAAAATTTTTCAGGCGTTAAAGTAATAGATAGCTCAGTCGGTACAGCGACTCGCTACGGACTAGACGGTCCGTGGATCGAATCCCGGTGAAGGCGAGATTTTTCGCAGCCGTCCAGACCGGCCCTGGGGCCCACCCAGCCACCTATGCAATGGGTACCGGGTTTCTTTCCCGCGGGGTAAAGCGGCCGGGCGTGGAGTTGACCACCCACCCCCATCTAATGACAGGGTTAAAGAAAGAGTACAGCTATACCTCTACTACCCCTGCTGGGCCTTCATGGCCTGTTGTAGGGTGAACTTTACCTTTGAAATAATCGAGAATCGACACCGGGAACCTCCATAAGAAGAAAAGCATTTCAACCACTATAGGGAACTTTCGGCGTAATGACGAAAGCGTTTCATGTCAAAAATGAATTCGTAAGTGTAATGATTCATTACCCTTCATTACTAATGAAGGGTTACAATATTTTTGGATTTTATTATTATCTGTCTTTTCATATAATATGTGTGTGTGTATGTCAAATATTAATTTGATGTAGAAGCTGTTGTCGTAATGCCGCGTCCAGACTTGAGCATTCTGCCGTAATGTAACAGCGTAACTTAACAGGAATTCGCAGGTCTGGGCGGTGTTCGTCGGACCGTGGTCTTCGTGAAATTCCGCGTGGCAGCCGGAAAAAGCCGAACCATGTGGGCAGGTTTTGACAGATAATCTGTGGTTTTGACGGTGTACAGATGGTTCATAGAGCGTCATATTTAAGTTCACACAAACACAGGGCTGGACTGGTACTGTACCGTGCTGTGGTCTTGCTAAATCATTTGGAAAGCTGTGCATGGCGACACGGTCTGAGTACAGTCGCACTCTAGCCCTGTATATGCGTAAGAAACACGATCTGACAATGCAATCCAAACAAAAAGACACAATATGGATGTTTAGCAACACGACACAGTCACAGAACAGTCGCAGTCCAGTCTTGCATGTGCGAATTAGTCTTTATATTTCGTGTAGATTTACAAATTACAAGAAAAGTAGAGACGAAACATTACATTATTGAAAAGGCAACTTACTTTTCCACTCCAAAGATTCCACTTATCTCAGGTAAAACAGAGTCAATCGTGTTCTTTTTTTTTAGAACAACATTTCGAGATATATGTCTCAGTCTCGCATGGTATAATGTATCTTGCTTTCCTATGAGACTTGTTTAGAAAGGCAATTACCAACCTGCAGGCGAAAAGTAATACCAGCAGTCATTGTCTACAGAAGACGAGGGGGACGTTGTTGCCAGTGTTACGCAGGATATAAATCTGGCCCTGTCCTTCCAGTAAAACAGCAAGTGTATCACGCATGACTTTACAGCGAGAGGAAAAGTCGCGTTCATGTTTGTCAGTTACATGCCTCCTGCATGGAAACGCTGCCCCTTAGAATAGAAGCGTGGGTCGGGCCCTCACGGTCCCGATGCACGTAGGCCTTTAACAGGCCCTTTGTGCCCCTTAACCAAATCTAAGTCAGGAGCCCTGTCCTTATAATAAAGATCCAGATCGCCCCTAGACCTAGTTCTTTGATGTCTTCAGGGTTCAGAAAAAAACTGGGTGTGGCTGTGTCGGGACACGGCCGTGTGTTTAACGTGAATACGTGTACGTTAACGGGTAATATTTTGTTTAAGCGTATTATATGTATGTCATAATCATTGCTTAACAGTAAGAAGTCCTTCGTATCTGCATGTTTTATTGATGATGGCAACATGTTCCTTTAGTCGGGTTCAGGAAACAATTGAAGTAAACAAATCATTAGTGTGTTATAATGTTATTGATAGGTTTGTGATACGAAAAGTACGATACAAATGGCATGCAGGATACATCGAGATTACTAAGCAGCGTTAAGTGTTTTCCCGTTGGTGGCTTCAAGGAGCGCAGAAACCATAGACGGTCACACACGTTACACTTATGTCCGAATGGATTGTTGACAAAGGTTGTAGTGAAACGTGCACTAGCTGCTGCCGAATGTGTCGTCATATTCGGCGATCGCACACAACCGATGTCTATACAGCCCGGCGGTGATACACAAGCGATTACATCATCGACTTGCATAGGCCCGGCCGCCCCAGCGTCAGATGTACCTGCGCAGTCGTTGATCCGCTCGGACGCCCTCATTGTTTTACGTTCCCGCACCGCCTCACTGTATGATATGGTGTTTTATGGGTATCATTGGATAGCTGTTGAGAAGCGTTTTCCAACCGTATACGATGTATATATTTCGAATTGGCGTTTTGACGAGTATAGGCCGACATTGTATTAATTTTTTTAAATTTTTAACTTTAACACCATATATATTCACCATAAGTATTCCACACTCATGTTTTGTGTACGCAATAGATAAATATTGAGGAGAGCTGTAAATTGAAACTGAAACGAGCGTCGTAGCTTCTCCGAGTCAAAATGTATACTAAACCGAAAGTATGTGACGCGACGAAACGACCTGAAAATGGCGGCGCCTCCCCCTCCGCCGCGCGCGAGGCGTCACAGTCCCCACTCAACGTTATGAATTCTTTGATCCTTTAACTATCGAGTGGTGTAATTACATTTTGGATGTAGATGATAGACATGTAGCTGCAATGCCAAACTGTATCCCCCAATTTTGTTATCATCAGTTTTCTGAATTGGCTCCCACTACGGAAGCAAATTTAAAGACGTATTCACGTCAAAAAGAACCCAAATTAGTGTGTCTGTGTGTCGCCAAAGCTTCACATTCGCACAAGACATCAGCTGAGGTCTCTTCCTCTGCTCCGCATTTCCTACACAAGGGACTGTCACTCAGTCCCATAATGTGGAGGTGTCTTCTGAGGTGTTATGTCCAGTAAGTAGGCCAGTAACCACCCTGGATTGTGTCCTACTAAAGGACAGCAGTCTGGTCCTAACGGCAATACAGGGGGCCCGAGATCAACTCTCGAGCCTGTCTCTGAGTGCCAGCTAGTCCCTGCCACATTATCAAGTGCTGTTTGTCCATCCAGCACTGAATTTTCTTCCTTATACTTTGCCTCGAGACTCCCAGGGCCGGTTCCGGTCCCACAAAATGGTTTTCAGAACCCCCCCTTGCGAGCTCGTCGGCAATTTCATTTCCATGTATTCCAGTATGTCCGGGGACCCAAAAGAGTCCCACAGAATAATGGGTGGAGATATCATTCAACGCCCTTTGGCACTGCCGTACCAATGGGGACGTTGTTTTAGCAGCCTGTAGACGCTGCCCCTTAAACTAGATTCTGAGTCATGGGAGCCCTGTCCCTTTAATAAAGATCCAGATTTCTCCCAGGCTCAGATTTACAACATCCTCAGGGGCACAAAAAAAAAAAGACCCCAGTTAAGTGCAGCCAGAGCTTCACACTTTCACAAAACACGAGCTGAGGTTTCTTCCACTGCTCTGCACTTCCTACACAAGGACTTTCTACCAGCCCCATTATGTAGAGATGTCTTGTCATGGTGTTACGTCCAATTACAAGGTGTGTAATCATCCTGGACATCTTGGTGTTTAGAAATACAGATGACATATACAGTGGAACCTCGAACTTCGAACACAATCCGTTCCAGGAGACGGTTCGACTTTGAAGTTGTTCGACTTTCGAGTTAAATTTCCCCATAAGAAATAATGTAAATTGAATTAATCCGTTCCAGACCCCCAAAATTTACCCAATATAAAACATGTTAAGTGCCCATTTCAAAAGATCATAAAGATAAAACAAGTATATTTAATTTCAATAATTGAAAATTTTTATTTATAATAGTACATACATAAAAAATATTGTATAATAATCAATCAATAATAATAGTGGGAGGGATATTACTGTTCACTGGAAGGTGAATTACCCTTCTTTCATCTGGACCAAGCAGAGAGAGAAGGCGACCACGTGATTCTTTGTTCGACTTTCGAGTTTTTGTTCGAGTTTCAAACCCGGATTTTCCTCGAATTTTTTGTTCGAGTTTCAAGTTGTTCGAACATCAAACCGTTTGAAGTTCGAGGGTCCACTGTATTAGTTTTCACACCTATTAATGTACAGGATACACCATACACCATTCCTATTCTGTCATCCACAGAGTCACAGGCATGTGAACAGTGAAGAGTCTGAGTTACATGAGAGGGATTGAATCGAAATGGAAATGAGCAGCAATGTATCTCACTGATGGTCATTCCTCTCAGTCTGGCACAGAATTTTAATGACGGCACGATTCGTAATTGAATTACGTTCAAAATACTCTGGTACTGGGTTTTAACTGTGCTACAAAGAAAAGTAACATGAGAATCTGACAGTAACATTGTGAAGTTTGAACAATGTAACCACACCGAATCGTATTAAAATTACAGAAAGTCCCCGACTTACGTCAGTAGATCATTCCGCAACCCTATTTGTAAGTCGATTTTTATGTAGCTCGGAGCCATGTTTTATTATACACCTTATACACAATAATAATGATATAATAATAATTAATAATAATTTTAATAACAATTAATAAAAACCAATAATTAATAATCGATACTGGTGTCACTGTCGTATTCAATTGAGGCAGAGGCAGGGGTGGGTGTGGTGGTGGTTGGAGTGGTAGTGGTGGTAGTGGCACAAGAAGTTTTTTACGTAAGTCCGGATCTGTTTATGTCGGAGCTACGTAAGTCGGGGTCCATCTGTATATGTTGTCAGCAAGCAATCCCATTACAGGCCCTTAGGGTCCCAGGAGGTTGAGGCTCCCAGATTTTTAGACAATCGGCACATGAAGGTGGTAAGGTTGTCAGCCCTACGCACCGGCCGCCTTTACCCCCCCCAGGAAAGATTCCTGGTACTCATTTCTGTTAGAGGCTGAGTCGACCCCAGGGCCATAGTGCGACTGAAACGATTATGTCACTAAAATTTCCAGTGACACCATCGGGAATCAAACCCGCGACGTTCCAGTTTGTAGCGCAGTGCCTCAAACCAACTGCGCCACCGCGTGCCCCATATGCTGTCAGGAGTTGTGTTATATCAGCCAGCCCGTTACACATGCTGAGTATTTAAATACTTCCACAGATCAGAAACAGAATAAATGTTATAATATTCATATATATACAACTTATGTATTTATTAATCAATTAATCAACCAGCATTATTACCAACACAGTCACTATTTACTGACTGACAGGTATCTAATTCGACAGATACCCTACAAAGATGGCTTTTGCATTATTTATTAAACACCTCTGGCAAGACTGATGACATATGATTACAGTACTCAAACCAACGTTAGTGCATGGCAATGGTTCTGAGCTAACCAGTACCATGCAAAATGGAAAATTATATCTAATGCCTCCAGTTATAGTACAGTAGAACCCGCATAAGAAGTTTTTCCCCTGTAAGAAGTCTGATTTTTAAAGTCCCGAAATCCTACTGCTTTTAATAAGCTTCCCTCTCAATAAGTCTTCCCGCTTAAGAAGTCCCTAATCCTCTGGTCCCTTGAAAGACTTCTTAACAGGGTTCTACTGTATTTCCTTTTCAAATGTGGCCTTTGACCAACTGAAAAGTGTGAAGGCTAATGAGTGTCAGGATAGGAGATCATAGCTTAAAGCAGACTCCAACCAAAATCAGGGACTCGTATTACTCACATTTACTAAGATCAAACTTTGTGACAGGTGTTGGCCTGTAACTCGTCGTCTTTGGAATGAGAGCAGACTGTTCTCCGTAGATCAACACATATCCAAAGAATGGGAGAGAGTTATCATTTCCAGGAATGACAACAATATTATTATTAAATATTAAATATTATCTTGACAACTATAATATCAAAAAATAATACTGGAACTAAAACTTTCCGAGAACTTCACTGTGAATAGTTACGTGTCACAACAATATAACATACATACAGAAATGAAACTAACTAACTAACTAACTCCATGGAGCAGAGTCCTTGAGAAGTTAACAGGTCGTCAGCTAGTCGAGAAATTCCCCGAGTTTTATGGAACCCGAAGGTTCATTACCGCACTCACAACAGCCCGCCACCTGTCCCTATCCTGAGACAGAAACAAAATATTTATAAAACATAGAGGATGTCCATTTTATTGTGTCTCTGACCACAGCAGCTTTCTCACATAGAAAGCCTGCATCTGCTAGGACATCCCATGACAGCTGCAGTGCTCAGGGTCATAATAAAGGAGACATTCTGTATGTTATTTATTTTACCAGTGTAAAATTTAATGTTTATTTCTTTCAGATCAGTATCTCTGCATTATTTGTTTCGACTATTCTTGTGTAAAGTACTCATTAAAACAGAATTGTTAACATTTCTGTGACAGTAGCATAGCACAGTGCGGCGATACTTGCTACTCTGCAACGGTCTCTGAACACCAGTTCATAGCACTGTCCCTATTATAGCACGTCCTACGTTTGTTTCATTCTGACATCAATATACAATTACTCTCACTGAAAGATGCAGATACGAAGTTCTTACAGTTTTGAAAGACGCACTTTACCCAGCTCTGTTTAACTATAAGCCAACAGAACGCCTATGATTTAAGTCTAAGGAAGATCAGAAATTTTAGAATGAAAAAATTATTCTTGTACCAAGTTCATTGGCTAGTTAAGCAGGCTGTTTAATGGTTACTACAAACTGGTAATTTAACCCTCTGGCACCGGGAGCAAGTGCCCCGTATACTCTGCAAAAGACCTGCAATTTAAATGACTGCCCATCACTTTGTACGTTCTCGGCGACAACTCAGTCAATGTCCGGTCCTTCAGCATCACACTGTGCATCGACCATAGTTGACTTTTGGTGCCAAAGAGCTAGTAACTAATAATAAATGGTAAATTTTTCTAGCATTTGCTAGCAGTGATATTGAGAAAACCACATGCAGCAATAATTGTCAGCAGGAAGCTACTCTTAAGTTCTACACCCTGTTACAGCCAGCTGTAGAGAGTATCACACAGACATATTATCACAATACAAAAATTATGAACTTAAAACTCATCATGGGGTAAGTGAGATTGTTGGTGGTGCTGCGTTAAGACATGCTCCACATGAGCAATGATATGGTCTGCTGACTGACTTGGAATCTCATCTCCCTGGTAATTCCGATCAGCACCATGGTACAGCATCACAGTGGGGTAACCAGATACGCCAGCTTGATGACACAACTGTCGGAACGCGTTACAGTTCACCTTACCTGCAAGGAGCCTTCCCTCCAGTTTCTGCAACATATAACAAAACTCATCAATGTGGTGAGTCAGGACAGGTCAGTCAGTATAACTAGGCTATGGCCTGGTCAAGCAAGGAATCACAGTTAAATTCCTGGTAGGTGAAAGAGATTGTTCCCTTCCCCTCAAGTGCCCAGACCAAGTCTGGGACCTAAAAACCCCTGTATTCAATGCCTACCATGGGTGCCGTGGTGTAGCCGAACTTTTGTTGGAGCAGTTGGGCACCCCCACCCTTCTACATTTCTACGAAGTGAGGTTGGTGAAATGGTGGAGGGGAGTAGGAAAAGAAGAAGCAGCCTGGCGTCCAGCAACAGTTGGATGCTCTGAGAAAAGAAGTCTGCAGACTATGTTGTAGCCAGCTCTGATATTCATATTGCTGTAATAATAAAAGGTATACCTCGTCGTGGGTGCTAAGAAAAACCAGCAACGATCCGCGACAGCAGACAGGCATACAGCACCCAGGTTACGAAGGTGACCACTTGCAACATTCTAGTGCAAAGGTTAAGAATGAGTGGAGCTGTAATGCCACCCCCTCATATGCCTTCATGGCGTCCACAAGGCCAACTTTACCACTACCCTTAAACTAAAGAAGCCTCCTTATGTATGCCTATAATACAGCCTCCAAAGCTGCTTATCTGTACACATATGTGTATAACAGAGCCTCTACAGCCTCCTCTCTATATGCGCTACAATTGGGCCTGTAGCAATCTACCTATATGTATGCAAATTACACAGCATATAGAGATGTCCATTTTATCTGTAACACAGTGTTTGGACATGCAATGCTTTGAAAGCATACAGTCATGCCTCTGCAGAGAACCCACTCTATATAATTGAGAACTAATGGGTTTCTGGACTTTGTCCATCGTTCAGAAATCTAAAATACTAGATAACACGACGTTTCGGAAACTGGATTTGCTTGCATCCTCAGGTGAAAGGGGAGGGAGACACCTATTCTGTTGGGTCCCTTAGATAGAGCTAACCTCAATCACTGGACCCTTCACCTGAGGACGGAAGCAGATCCAGTTTCCGAAACGTCGTGTTATCTAGTATTTTAGATTTCTGGACGATAGACAAAGTCCAGAAACCCTTTAGTTCTCAATGTTACACACCATCGTCACAACCTTTTAGAATTCACCCTCTATATAAGCCTACCATAAATCCTCCAGACACAAATCTCTATAGATTCCTAAAACATAGTGTAGAGAGACACATTTATATATGTCTCTAAAAGAGACACTAGACAGGCCAATCTGTACGTCCAAAGATGCCCCTCTATGTAGTGTGTTTTAGGAGGACTGTGCCATACTTTGGGAGAATGATCCTTACGTTAATTTACATCAATATAACCAAACATACCTACATCTGAAGTTGAACAGTTACGGAGATAACGACACGAGAAAAATGTGGTCTCTTGTGCATCTATATAGTGTACCTGTTTAACATGATGCATTATCTGTATACTGTGTAGGTCTGTTCTTGAGCTGATAGCCAAGCCAAGCCAAGCCATATAAAGGCAAGTCACTATGTAAAGTACTTGGAACGCTAATGACGATTTTTATACAACCAGTGTGAGTTTTTCATTATGTCACTCAGATATCAATTAGACGTTAAGTACAGGCATTACCATTACAAGAATTACAAATTCCTCCTCATTTTAGTGTATGTTTGGTAACAAGCAAATGTATAACAGTTATTCTTTAAAACTTATCTCTGTAACTGTTCAACTTCAGATTCGGTTTCTTTAGGTTATATCAATGTAATTTAACCTAACAAACGTTCTCCTGAAGTATGGCAGATTCCTCCTGAAACGCCCTGTATATGCCTATAATACAGCCTCTAGAGGCCTTCTGTATTTATGTCTATATTGAAGACTCTAGTGACACCCTTCTACACATGTTTGTAACACAGCTTCTAGTGTCACCCTATGACAGTCCCTATGTATCAAATTGCACCATGCATTCAATACAGCCATGAACAGAACTAGTAGTGACACAGAGTACCTATATATTAACACTACAGCAACCTGCAGAGTTACAGTTATGACCATGCTTTGTGGTTATACCTGTGCTATGATCTGGAACTCTGGAGCAAACACAACGCAGTGTCCACACCATGGAGCATAGAAATCAACAAGCCAGGGTTCATCACTCTTCAACACCCGATGTTTAAAGCTATCAGGCGTGAGCTCTTCAACAGCTGAAGGAATGAAGCCAAACAGCCACTGTCGCAGGGAGTGGGCATCTCTCTGGTAGCCACTGTAGATACTGTCACGACAATCACAAATGTATCAACAATTTCAGGGCATTAAATAACTGAGCAATTACAAAATCTCCAATACTGTTAGGTGAATTGATTAATTTTATTTCAATCCAACAAATGCCCTACACTTTCTTCCACTGATTTCTTGTCCCTACATATGTTTCGGCATACCTTGTGCCATCCTCAGGGGGGGTCATCGAGAGTTCACAATCTTCAGCACATCCAAATGGAGGGGCAAGAAATCAGTGGAAGAAAGTCTAGTGCATTTGTCGGATTGAAATAAAATAAATCAATTATCAAAATGCACGGTATATATAATATAAAGACTGTTAGGTGAAGTTAAGTTGTGTTACCTTAGATTATTTGTTTGTTCATGTGTTTGTTTATAAGGAAAAATCATAAAAAAACCTAAGTCTTCAGACTGGTCTTCAGATTTAAATGTCAGTGGAAATTTTGATGTAACCAAGATTCCTCTCTCACTTCTAAGTAATAAACACCTTTAGGACTCTGAAAGTATAGCAACTTGTATTTTCTAAACAAAATTTCAAGCATACTGTGGATTTTCATGCAATAAGTGATGAAAGTATGAAAGTAACCTCACGTCTGCATTGTAGGTTCAGGGCAATTCCAACTGTTTGACACAAGTTTTACACATGATTAAACAGGACTGCCAATCATGAACTCCACGACCCAGTACACAAACTTTACCAAGGCATTCTTTACTTTTAAAAAGTCATACAGTTTAACAGTACATTTACTACTGCAATTTCATTTACACCCATAAAAAAAGCACAGTCTTCTCTGTGCTAAGTTTTATGAAAGTCACAAATGCTCAACAGCATTATGTGCATGTCTCTTGTACCAAATTTCAGACAAACGTGGAAAGGTTCTGGGTAAAGTGTGGCTTCCACTGCACCTATTTTCACTCAACTCACAATCCATCAATAAATCATTGTACCCATCTCCTGCTCCTAGTTTTATCCAAATCAGACAAAAAATGTAGAAAGGGTGGGCAAAATTTTACATATGCCCTTAAGTAAAGTATGGCTTTCATGGCACATATTTTCACGGAACTCATACATGCTCAACTGCAGATCCTCTGTGTCAAATTTCAACCAAACTGGTCACTAAATGTGCAAAGTATAGGTATAAATTCACTTATACCATAAAGTACAGTATGGTTGTCAGTGACGCCATTTGAACGAAACTCAGGCTGGCTCAG
Organism: Reticulitermes speratus; assembly: GCA_021186555.1. Lineage (NCBI taxonomy): Eukaryota > Metazoa > Arthropoda > Insecta > Blattodea > Rhinotermitidae > Reticulitermes > Reticulitermes speratus. The sequence goes on along the minus strand of JAJKFL010000013.1, from coordinate 5,354,341 downwards.
CTACATTTGTAAATACTCCTTTACCAAATTTTAAGCAAATCTGGCCGATGGTGTAGTCACTGATACTAGGTCACAGATGGACATGGTGTGGGGTGACATATATGGTCTCCACACAAGCAAAAAATTGGTAACAAAAAATTTTATCTGTGTAACAACTTCACTCTGGGACGAGGTAACAGGGGAGTGGAGAAGACTACATAACGAGGAACTTAATGATCTGTACTCATCACCAAATATTGTTCGGGTGATCAAATCGAGAAGAATGAGGTGGGCGGGGCATGTAGCACGTATGGGTGAGGGGAGAGGTGCATACAGGGTTTTGGTGGGGAGACCTGAGGGAAGGAGACCACTTGGAAGACCCAGGTGTAGATGGGAGGATAATATTAAAATGGATCTTCAAGAAGTGGGATGGGGGGGCATGGACTGGATTGATATGGCTCAGGATAGGGACAGGTGGCGGGCTCTTGTGAGTGCGGTAATGAACCTTCAGGTTCCATAAAATGCGGGGAATTTCTCGACTAGCTGACGACCTGTTAGCTTCTCAAGAAGGACTCTGCTCCATGGAGTTAGTTAGTTTAACAACTTCACTCTTTGGGTACCAGGTCTCTCTCCTGGGGGTAAAGCGGCCGGGGCATGGCACTGACCACCCACCCCCATCTAGTGCCAAGGTTAGAGAATGAGTAGAGCTATATCTCTACTCCCCCTCTGGGTTTTCATGGCCTGTTCTAGTGTGAACTTTTTTTACAACTTTACTCTTCTACAGAATTTTTGCATTGTAAACAAGGCTGTGTTGCATAAGCCCTCATTTTCAGATTGAGGTACAGTATATGGTGAAAGTGACAGAACTCATATTCTAAATACAGTACTTTTTTTTATCCGTTACATCCAAAACTCTGCAGAAACGTTTTGCTATGCTCCCGAAGATTAATACTCACGCAATAGTAGACAGACCCTGACCACCAAGAGGGTACAGCCTGATGGTGGGGTACGATCTCACTCCCTGCTGTCTGCACAGTGAAACCTCAACTTCACAGTCTACTGCTCCAATGTGAATATTCGCCATGCTTGACACCATCTGTTCACAAGTCACATTCCATCATGAGTAGTTCTTGGAAATAAGGCTAATGCAATGAACAGTTAACAGAAAGAGGAGCATGCAGAATGTTTTTTTTTTACCCACATATCTTCTGCAATTTATTTAATAACCCTTTCCAGCTGCAAAGTTTATATGACTACAAATTCAAGTATGAGTGTAATGATAAACTGGAAAGGATGTAGAAGGAAGCAGTCATAGTGTATTTTCTATTATATGCCCAGCAAGGCTCAGGAAAAGCACTACAAATCATATGGTTATCAAACTCTTAACCAGCAGTCACACCTAGGACAACCTGAATGTGAAGAGTGTTAACCAGTCAGTCGTAATGCTCAGTGGAGTCTGAATATGAAAGTAATATGTACAGGACCTGAAAAAATATGTTGACATTGAATTCATTAAGACCAAGATACTGTGCTTTCAGAGACAAAAGGTTATCTCATTCAAAGTGAGTTTATTCAGCACATTCCTATTTACTTAAACATTCCCAACAGTGGATGGACGCACATCTCAAGCTCATTTAAGGTCCAATTTGAAAATGATCAATATTTGTTTCAATGCATTACACTCTGCAGTTTCCATTTCTACAAATCTCTTGACTTTAAAGATTTACATTAGTTTAGAGAATAGAAAAGTCATGGACAGCCACATCTGATGAGCGATGAGGAATGTCTCCTTGTGGAACACCGTTTTTACCAAAAATTATTGAGTGGACAGAAGCAGTGACACAGTGAATTTTCCCGTCATTGGATAGACGCTCTTGTGGTCATTTACAAAGCACCATATTCCACATCACAGTTAACTACGTGATTATGGTAGTGTCCTCATACACTTCACTGACAGACAATTTGAAACATACCTTAGCAAGTTTTCTCCACTCCGGCACCAGCTGCTGACATGGGCCACACCAAGAAGCAAAGAAATCAACCATCCACAGTTCATCTGGAGATTTCTTACCTACACTCGAATAGAAGGACTGTTCCGTAAGCTTCACCACTGTAACAATTCAACATTCTCTTAATGACCTGGTGGTGTATGTGTTTCTGTCTATCACAGGTTCTTTGCTTCTTGCGCAGCAGACACCTGACAGTGTTCTCACCCTCAAATTACAACAAAAAGTACTGGTATGCTACTACTACCTTCAAGACATTTTTTCCCCTTGTCTGTATTCAGTAAATTAAGGGTTCTAACTAAATAACTAACTCTCTGGCAGTAGAACCCAAAGTTTCAACACTGCAAACAGATATGTTCCCGAATCAATTCAATCCACTTATAACATGGACACCTAAAATAAATGACTATTTAAAAAAGGCAAATACAGAACTTGACTCAGGCCTCTTAACAAAGATGAAGTTCTAAATGATTAAGAGCCGGCTCCATATTACTGTGGTCATTGTTAGATAAAATTTCCCAAACACTATATCCTTTCACATTTCCATTCATAATCAGCCTACAACTTCTTATGCAGTTTGCGCATTGTAATTAAAGAAGCTACAAAATAAGAGTTTGTCACACGAAGCATTCATATTTGCTGTGTAATGGTCTTCTCATCTGCGTAAACATGCAGTTCATACGCAGCACTTCAGAGACTCTTCCAGTCACCATCATCAGGGGCTGGACCTTCTTTCCATTGATTTTTTGATGACCCTCTCTTACTAAAGCATGGTGGTGGCCAGGTACCGTGAACAACTTAAGATGAACCCTGTAACTCTCTTGAAGTTAACGGAATGCAGCCAGATCTCAACAGCCTCTCCATTAAGTGGCCCATGTAGTCTGTTATAGTTTCTAGCCATTGACTTGTCATTTATATTTATTCAGATTTCACCTACTGCTGATGTGCTTGGTTGGTGACTCAGTTAGTGTAGATGGAGTTGCGCAGCACTTCAAGAGGACGTTCAGCAAAATGGATACAGACCATTGGCCATTCATCAGGCCCTTAACCCAAGACCAGGTAAAATTCACAGCGGGGAAAGGATCAATAGCCAATAGAATCCCACACTCCCGTGGTGAAGCAACATGGACCGCAATGACTGACTGGGGCCAGTCTGCGCTCACTGCTGTCCATGCGGTCCACACTGGGAACAGGATATCGAGCTCCAAGAGCATACTGTGGGTATAAGAACAATGTCCAACCATGTCACTCATCACATAAACCCCTGATAATGGAGATGGAGACAGTCTCTGAAACATTCTGCAGCTAATCACCCAAGAAAACTGCACTGCAAACGCTATTTCATTGCGCTTTCATTATTATTCTTTATTTGTTTTCATATTCATGAATATCTTGATACTTAAAACTTAGGATAAGACAAACCTATGGGGTTTAGGAAGTCCTGTAGGAAATCTACAACAGAAGTTGCTGTGTGATCTCCGAGAAACTGCTGCTTCTCAGTGTTGTTATATAGGATGGTGGTAGGGTACGAGCGGATGTTATGTTGACGGCAAAGAGCAGCATGAATAGTGCAATCAATGGTTCCAAAGTTCACTGCTGAGTCAAAGTGTCGTGAAGCCTTTCGCAGTTCTGGGAGTAGTTGAAGGCAGGGTGGACACCATGGGGCATAGAAATCCACTAACCATGCTCCACTTTCTAAACAAAGACACACAAAGTTAATAAATTTTCTCCTTGATGGTATCCTGCGAAATATGTTTTTGAACATAATGATAGCTCTCAACAAGTGAGTTATACGACTTTAAATATCTAATCCATGTAACAATTCCATTTGAATTCATTAAACAGGCAAATATTTTCCATTTCCCACAACATCAACAATGGCTCTGGGGCCCACCCATTCTCCCGAGTTGACTGGAATGACAAACTGACAATTCTTCTCCATAAGTCAAGGTTAAGAATGAGTGGACGTTTCCCTGAATGTTCCCTGTATGCTTTCATCGCATGTAGCTTAGGCATACTCATATGCCTAGACCTTTACTCGGTGTGGGCACAGTTTCAGGTCCATTTCAACTTTATATGAAAACAGGCTGAATAATCCAAGATGTCAGGTGTAACTCAGATCCATACTATGTAACTCACAACATACATCACACTGATATTTTTAACTCAGGTCTTACCATGGCTGCTGTGTAACAGATCAGGAAATTCTGGTGGTGCCAATACTCTGATATTGGGAGCAGCACTGCTGTCCCTAGCAAAGTTGGCAACATCATGAGCCGTTTCCCGTCCGTGATGTATCTCATGACCTCCACCACGTTTGAATACTGCAAACAGTGGGTAGCGTGACACATGCAGGTCCCGGCACAGTGCAGCCCATCGCCCACAGTGTACCTTACCCAGTCGCATGTCAGGTAGCAGTGCAGGTAACTTCTTCAATTCCAGTTCCATGTCTGATGTTGTTTCACCCAAGTAAAAGCAAACTACCCAAGGGTATGGAGAACCACTCTTTAGTTCATTTCTCATGTCCTAGACAAAGAAAACAAATGTGTGAGGAGATAATACACTCAGTACAAATGCCCTCTATAGTTATATCAAGAAAATTATTCTGAGTGTTTGGTCACAGCAATCTTACTCAGTGCCACATTCTTAGTTGAGACACTTGACGTTCTCACAGCACTGTTGCTCAGGATTCAGGTCTTCTGAGATGTGACACTGTGTGGGATTACTGGTTACCAACATTTGTAAGGCACCACAATCCTTCAAAAGGTTGGTAACCACTAACCCAACAACACAGTACCACATTCCACAAGACTTAGAATACTCAAAGTCTTAGCTGTTCTATATTCACCCTTGCTATACAAGTATTCAAAATAAAAACTGGTCTTTGTGCGTTCAACTTAGCTGCCTGGAGGACTCAAAAGAGTTAGGAATTATGGGAAGTGATCTGTCTCTCAGAAAAATGAGAAGTGTTCCATACTGCTTCTACTAGTTTAAGCGAACAAAATGTCCCTCTTCTGAATGGCCAATCACTTTTTCCTTCAGCGAAATGTACACTGTTATGTAAGATGAAATGGTGAACAGAACTCTTAAAACATACTTTCCTACTGCACAGATTTCTATCTGTACCTATTAGTATACAAAGTGTAAGTACGATTATGTTTACAGTCTATCTCTGCACCAAATTTCAGATGCCTAGCTCCAGTGGTACAGTACTTATCTCCGCCAAACTGAAAGTTACAGAAAGAGTTTATGTTGCTGCATGTTCTTATTTTACATTCTACAGAAATATTTCCTTTCTGACAGCACTGCGCAATATTCCGAGATCTGTTGTCGCACATAATTTCAGGACCTTAAATTAAATGAACTGTTCATGACTGAAAAATAGTTACAAAATTTCTAAAACTACAGTTGTTTCACTTTCTTCAACTTGCAGCTCAAATCCAAGAGTGTGTCCCCTTAAAATTTGAGATATCTTCCACCCAAAATTTTTGCCACCACCAATGTTCACTAACGTCAATTACCATAAATCACCCAAAATTTTCACTGTCACTCTCTGAAACACCTAAATCTGAACTTTAAACAAGCTGTTACTTTGACAACATGGCTGACTTTATGTTATGTACACCCCTAATAATCAGATGGTGAACACGAAGCAGCTGACACACAGTGTCCACAACTCAACACAGTTAACGACATTGTATCTACCTAACTTATATATTTTAATAAGTACCATATGTGTATAGCTGGTGTAATAAACAATTGAGTCCCTGAAGATGAACTATAACATAGTTCGAAACATGTTGGACTATTTTTGATAAAGACTGTATTGAATAGCAGAAAATAAAGAGTGTACATTTGTCGGATCACGATGCTATGTAAACATGGCTGACTTATTCTTCCTACTAGGGGCTGTCACAGCCTTTAGACAAGGTTACCATTCAGGTCGTGATGACAAGCATTCATAAAATGCATTCTCTCATGGAATGAATACTATCAGGCAAAGCCTATGATTTAACAATTCTCAATCAGTACTAACCACAACCTCTTAAATACAGTGTTAGAAATCCCACCCAGTGTATATGTTTGAACATATACAATGCCCACATCAAAACACAAGAAGAATGAATCAAAAGTTTAAAAACCAACAAATGCAAAATATGTACATTTGCTGGTTTTTAAACTTTTGATGTGTTATCATGATGCACGGTGAATATAACGTGAAACAAGAAGAATGGTTTCCATTCTGCCCCAGAGATTTGTATGACACACATCTGCATCAGGGGCTACAAAACTTGAATAAAGTAATAAGAAAACAAAATCAAGGTGTTTGTTATTTTTAACAAAGGACCACTGTATATATTGAACAAATAAATAAACAGAGTACATCATGAGCACACATACAGGGCAGGGGAAATTTACAGACTTAAATTCCCACACCGAAAATGTTCGTAATGAAAAGCTTTTCTAACAACGTTTACTTCAAACAGAAATACTTTTGTCTTTAATAAATCACAATTATGTCCAACACACAGCTATGAACACATGTAATGACATACAATTTTTATTAACTCACTGTTCCAGACCCATTAGATATAATAATGCATCAGCACCTACATTAAATCCTTCTGCATCCAATTCAGATGGTTCGGGAAGGAAAGACAGAACTTCCTTGGCAATGTCTTTAGCGTCTGTTCCCAAGATTCTGTGCGTCACACCAACAGGATGCTGCTCTAGAGGTTCCCAGTAAATTACACATGACTCTGTAGTTGCACCGAACATCCCGCATAGTTCCTCACTGCTATGACAGTCCACTCGCCCCACCATAACCAGACCTTCCTGAAACACCATTAAAAACTTGTATAAGAAGGCCAACACAAAACCACAATAATGTGCGTTAATCAGTGGCAAAGAATAACGCCTTGTGACTACTCCTGTCTATCACAGCCTACTCCAGGACATCCCAGTATCATTCAGACCATAGTCTTGTCAGACCAAATAGTGCAGCTAACCTCCCCCTCAGTGGACATAATCTCCTGGACATCCATCAACAGTGAATAAACAATAGAGTACATTAAGGTGGGGACTGCAGTGACCCTTGCGCCTCGACCATTTTCGATATTTTGTGCAATAATAAACAGTACCTTGCACCCAATCTTCAAATTTCCAAACACTGTACTAACGACAGCAATGAACAGATTTTACAATGATGTCAAGATCTTATGACAGCAAGTGATTACAGTTTGTTATTCTTCCTCATGTCATATTATTATACAGTTCGTGCTACATCACCTCCCATCCTCTCACTGCCTTCTTAACTTTCAATCATTAACTATATCATGTACACCTTCACTCATATGACCCACTCTGGTGACAAAAGAGCTCTGTTTCTTTCACAACTTCAGAGATTTATTGCTTGGTGCCTCTATAAGACGCTGTATCACCTTAACCTCTTTCTCCTCATTTAGAACACATCCTAAATCAGATCAATCTTTGCCTACTCAACTTGCAGGTCCAGGTTGGTCTCCATTGTGCCAAACAGAAGTAATACCATAGTCACAAGCCCCAAAAATCACATTTTACTTGCAAACTTTGTAAATTCCACCCCCCCCCCCCCCCCCCCCCCCCAACACCACCACTACTTACCATACCCCACACCTCTTTTGTTTTCAACAAAAATTTGCCAATTCTGGTCCAATATGTTGTATAGCTAACCCCCATACTATTACTGTGAGGATTTATACAACCTCCACTCTGACTGACCCACACAAATCCCTGAACTAGCATTGAAATGTCTTACAGTTTGAGGCAGGAATAAGACTGCAGCCACTCAGTACAGGGTCCTAAAACAATATACCTTTGAAAATATGCAAGTTTTGTTAATGTTACTTTTATCAAAAACTGAAAACAACATAATCACCTAGGAGTAGATGGCAGAATATAATCAAATTTTATATTAGAGAAATTAGTTGTACAGATGTGAAGGGGACTGATCTGTCTCAGGAGACCGTACAATGGCATGCTTTGGTGTACACAGTGATGTGAGTTCGGGTTCCATAACAGAGAATTTAAGGAACAACTGTGAACTGTTCAGTGAAGATCTTGTTACCTTGAAAGCAATGACATTAAAAACAAGCAAATGAACATCATGCTGGAAACAAAATAATACATACAGTAAAACCCCGATTTAATGTTCCCGCATTTAGTGAAATCCCGGATTTAGTGATGATTTTTTTCATGTCCCGACAATAGCTCCATATAAACAATGTAACCTGCATTTAATGAAAACCTCGATTTAGTGAAATATATTCTAATCCCCCAGCAATTCATTAAATCAGGGTTTTACTGTATTAATTGTACAGTTATGTACAGTTTGTCCAGTGAGTTGTCTAAAAGAGAAAGGATACTATATTAAAAAAAATAAATAAATACTGAATTGTTTGTTTGGTACCATGATTATATTACCAGTATGGCAGCTAGCTTGAGGCTAATCTCAGTATCCAGACAGCTACCATCGTCTGCTTGGCACAGCACAAGTAGCCACGAAGAACTACCACGGTCACGCTCCCAAACCTCATCATCAACCTTCACCACAGTGACTTTAAGTCGTGACAATATGAAATTCAGCAAATCATCCTCACTGCGTTCTCCGTTATATTTCTCCCTCTGAAACAAAAATCCTCTTGCAGTTACACCATAAATAGGAACAAACACACTGTTAGTTTGTGTATTCCCAACTACTGTATAAAAAAATCTGAGCTGTTTCATTGGTGGTAAAGGTAAAGTTCTAGAACAGGCCACGAAGGCCCAGAGGGGGAGTAGAGGTGTAGCTCTACTCTTTCTTTAACCTCGGCGTTAGATGAGGGTGGGTGGTCAACTCCACGCCCCGGCCGCTTTACCCCCGGGAAAGAGACTCGGTACCCATTGTACAGGAGGCTGGGTAGGCCCCAGGGCCTGTCTGGACGGCTGCGAAAAATCTCGCCCCCACCGGGATTCGATCCCCGGACCGTCCAACCCGTAGCCAGTCGCTATACCGACTGAGCTATCCCGGCCTACTTTCATTGGTGGAGTAGGGCTGAAAAATTAATATAACTTGGCAATTACTGATTTTTTGGATAGTACACAGCCTCCGTAACAAAAAGTGAAAAACACTATTACTGTTCTTGCAAAAGAAGGTGGTCTTGTACTGAAATGTAAATCTGTTGTTAGAGATCAGAATCGAGCAGAAAGTGGTAACAATTATGTCAGAAGTCCAAGAACTGCGATGCACATTGTCAATAAAAGTTTCTGGCACTTTTCCAAGCTGTAACTAAAATAATTTTTTTACTTCAAGTGAAACATTAAAAATAATAAAAGTCACTTTGAAGAATTGCAGACAATAGAGCAAGTATTTAGAAACTTTGTATACTAGTAAATGGATTCATTTTAATAACTCCCGTTTTTATTTGGATCTTGTGGCTTTAACAGTGTAACAAATACAACCTATATTTTAAAATGCTGCATTTCAAACTTGATCTGCTGCCGGTTAATACAAAATATATTTCCTGGCACTTGATGGATGACAAAGGGTTGTTTTGGAATTGAAATATATTTTAACTTTACAATTTTAATAGGGACTTACTCTATAGGCTGATGTATGTAATGAAACTTATCAATACAGAAATTAGAAAGAAAGACTACAAACCACTGAAGCACGGGCTGGGATAGCATAGTTGGTATAGCGACTCGCTACGGGCTGGACGGTCCGGGGATCGAATCCTGGTGGGGGCGAGATTTTCCGCACCCGTCCAGACTAGCCCTGGGCCCCACCCAGCCTCCTATACAATGGGTACCGGATCTTTCCCGGGGGTAAAGCGGCTGGGGCATGGAGTTAACCACCCACCCCCATCTAGTGCCAGGGTTAAAGAAAGAGTAGAGCTATACCTCTGCTCCCCTTCTGGGCCTTCATGGCCTGTTCTAGGGAGAACTACCTTTACCACTGAAGCAGATGATTTACTTTCTGTTACAGCCATTGCTTTCAGTTAGGTGCCCTGTCTTATCTCAACTATGTCAGAGAATACTCAACTACCCCAGAGTATACTCAACTACCCACAGAATACTCAACTACCTCAGAGAATACTCAACTACTGACAAAGATAATCATAAAAGCTTACAGCAGGGTAGACAAAAAGCGAGGGATAGCTTCTAATGCCCTCCTGGTGACAAAGAACCCAATCATCTTCACAGTTAACGGCACCAATTCTGATCACACCTTCCAGTTCTCGAGCCAGTTGACGCCATGTTGGCGCTAGCTCATGGCAATGTGAACACATAGCAGAGTAAAAGTTTATAAACCATAGTGAACGGGAGTTCAGAACACTCTGATCTGTAACAAAAAGCCAAAATTTCAGTAACTGAAGAACAGGTACAGAGAAATACATAATGGTTTCCGAATCATGTTTTGCTGGGTTCTACGTTCATGTTAATGATCGCTGTACTGTGAATTTGTTTCATACATTCAGCAGAAAGTACAAAACACTCAACTGTCATGAAATAGTTATTGCTTCACTCCCAAATATTAAGTATCACAATACTAGATGAAACACTCTATGCCAAATAACCAAAAATAAAAAAAAAAGCGTAACATTGCCAATTTAAATGACTTACATTAAAAATAATGTTTCAAAATAATAGGTAAAGCAATCCCATTACATGCCTGGACAGGCCCTTAGGGTTCCAGGAGGTTGAGGCTCCTAGATTTCTAGACAAACGGCACATGAAGGTGGTAAGGTTGTCAGCCCTATGCACCGGCCGCCTTCATTATAAAAACTTGCTCCTTTTATTTTATTTATTTTATTATTATTTTGAACTAAATACACTACCAGAGAAGCACATAATGCGTTGATAAAAACAACAGCATTCAGAGTTTGAAAGTTGTCAGCATCACATTGTGCAATGGGATATAGAATTGCTGAGGCAATCTTTGCTAACATCCAGTATTTCAGTACAGTGAATGCAAGTCAGTAATGCTAGTAGCAAAACATTCACATTGTACAGTACTTTCTTCTGCATGTCAAAAACCTTTTTACTATCAAAATAGGTTCAGAAGTTGACTTGAGGTTAAGTTACGGAGTCATGGTTTTTTATATTACTGCGGTGTAAAGTACGAATGTGCAATGATTTCTAGTTTCATTTACCTGTTGCTATTATTTGTTGTTATTTAAGCTTATTTTTGTGGAAAACATTTTACTGAAGTACAAATACGGCATGTGTTACATTTGTTGGACATAATCTCAAAGTGTTTCATCATTGCAATTTCATACATAATGTGTGTGTATACTCACACATAAACAAATAATCATACATTCCACAGAACCAACATTTAGTCAAAGAACAAAATGTGCAATAAGTCACAAAAACTACCAAACACACAAAACTAGTACAACAGAAACATATTATACACATTTCACATACAGCATGCAAATCTTACACTATGTGCTTTACATAAAGCTGAAAAGGAGACCATGAGTAATTTTTCAACATTAGACATTCATCAATACAGTAAAAGTTGAATATTTGAATATCTTCTTAATGGAACTCCAACTAAGTCGTTTCATTCATAGGTTTGTGAGTCTACAGGGTAAACTGCCTAATATTTTAATGCCAGAATAATACGTATTTTTCTGAAAACATGAAAGGTTAACAAGTTGTCTATGAAGATGGCACTTCTTCTTTGTATCAATAATGTGTAAAGCTGAGAATTTGTTTGGAATTTTTATTAGTCATTTAAACAAAGCTCATTAAACAACTAAAACCTCTGATCTCTTATACAGACATCCACATGAATTTCCAGGGTTTGCACCAACCATAATTCTAAAATTTTCTTTCAACTTTCAATGTTAGACGAATTACCCCACACAATTATACAGTATATCCTTTTAGAGTAGAAATAGACAAAATAAATTGTTTTGAGAGTGTCAATGTGATATACGACAGATCTCTGCACCAAATTTCATATGCCTAGTTCCAAAGGGTAAAGAAAATATTCACATGACTGCCATCTTGTTATTTTGAATCCAATAAAAATAATACCTTAACAAAACTGCATACATTTTCAAGATCTATCGCCGTGCACCACTTCTAGACCTGATGGTCAGTGACATTAATGCTAATGTCAACTCAGAAGTTCACAAAAAATCAAACCAGCTGTGGCAATACTTACCAAAATCAGCCTTATTAAGTGTGACAATCTCTGGATCATCATCATAAATACCAAAATTGTCACGGTAATAACTCCACGAGTGGTAAGTCTGCTTGTGGGAAGCTTTGATACCTTCCTCTCCATAAAGATCATATTTTTTACGAGACTCAGCATCTTTCAAAACTTCATATGCTGTTGTGAGATGCACAAATTTTGCATGTGCATCTGGATCAGCCTGCAATATCATCCAATAATTAACTCAATACTAAATTTCTCTGTCCACCAACAAAACGTGCTAGTATCCTCTTATACCTATTAACACAGCCTAATAAAAGTTGTACACCATTCTGCTTCTTTTCCAGCAGATATACAATTAACCACTTTGAAGTACAAAAACATTCCACCAGAAAAATTATCTTCTGCATTGTATATTCAATATGTAATGCAAAATACTACACACAAATCAGATTCTTTCCCAAGTGACATCACAAAAAATATAGCAATTAGAACTTTTCTACAAACTGGGGTAAATGAGAGCAATCCACCTTTCTACAGATCAGTTCATCTAATCTCAAGTCTGACAATCAGCTGTTTTCTTGAAAATTAGAAGAGTCAGAGGCAACATCATTTAATGTGTTATTAAGTTTGGATCCAATCTCAAGAATTTCTTTTCTTCCTTTTATGCAAAACAAACTCTGTATGAAATATTCAGTCAACAACAGTATGGTACGATAATCTTTAATGCACACCTACCACTTAACTCCAACTTACAGACCTAATCTGTATCTAAATACAGATCTCTTGACAAAATGTAAAAATATATTTCTCTTAACTTGCTGTGATAACAACAGTGTAGATAATTGCACAAGCAATTACATCAAGATATGCACAACACTCCAGCGTAAATAACTCACCACACAGCATTGCAAAGATTTACCAAATTCACATTTAATGAACCAAATACAATGAGTTTTCTAGCTGGCACTTTGGTGATCTTCTGGAGACCCAACTTCATGGAGAGAGTCCCAACCCTTTGGCCAGAAGGCACACTGACAAAACACCTTACCATGTAATATAAGCTCATTATATCATATCTTATTTTGCATACCGTAATTTATGCTACATTCACTGTGTAATATTCATGTCAAAATACTATTTAAGACTGCATGCATCCATGCCCAAAGTCTGACTGAGGTCAACTGTCAGAATAAAGCACAAACCATTCCACGTGATTTTCTTTATTTCTATTCAAGTACTGTCCACTGCACCATGTGTGGAATGTTCCAGGTAAGGAATCCTGACTCCTAAAAATCTGTAATCGTAATCATTTCCCAATGCCTGTATCGTAATTCAAACAAACCTGATTTTTGTCAGGGTGCATTGTGACGGCCAGTCTTTTAAAAGCCTTCCTTATTTCCCTGTCATTTGCATTTTTTGGAACACCAAATAATTCATAATAGTCCTTTCCTGTAGAAAAGTGAAAGAAAAGCAAGACTACGACTACCTGAATGTTGAGATATAACCTGAAATGAAAGTTTGAGGTTAGACAAACACAAAAGTACATGTAGCACTCAAGCACATTTACATCAAAGAAATAAATAATTCGTACATGTTAAGTACAACAGAATATTCGGTGCAATAGCCAAACAAATCACGACGCCTCAAGTTTAAACGTCAAACATTAAACTTGACATCAAACGTCGACCTCACGAACCCCGACCGTCTCACCCACGCACCATCACTACTACAGATTACCAACATATGATCCAGGACGTGAATAGTGGTGACAAACTTGCGTGATGTGTGACAGTAACAATATTTACGAGTAAACGTGCTAATATAATCATAATATATACATATGTGTCGCGATGTGCTATGCTTAGTATACATCGTTATTATTCATAATGCAGATATTCTTTGAAATGTTAATGTCGTCTCATATATTCACTGTGGCACTATAATTTCAGTATTCACTATTCAGTACGAGAATAACGGGTTAGAATACTGGTTGTTAAAAGGAACTCAAATATACCGCTCTAACATACCGTTATCATATCACAGAACATATTAGCTTTTATCCGTGGATCATATCATTCATCCCAAAGATACGAAAGGAATTCGTGAACCTCCGAAGCCGAATGGACGTCTCCGTAGCAATGCAATCTACAGGGTCCTTATTTTATCTGACAAATGTTATTTGTCACTTCCTGTCACCTCGCTTATATTAACGTAGCCAACTCGGCCAGCCGCCCACATGTGCGGCGCAAAGTGATAAATTTCATGCACTATTAGGTTTTTACTTACTGTATTCGAAAAAGGTGCTACAAATGGTTTGCAGTGTTAGCTGATGTATTGCCTTGCTGAAAAGGGGCAATGTTCTCTTCTAATTGGCCAGGTGTTCAAATATAGTATCAATACGTGTTACACACAGGTGTAAATTTATGGTCTCAGAAAATTGGCTCAATAACCCTAGGTGCACATCACATGAGAAACCTATTACAGCTTGTAATGGCATTTCCTGCATTAACATAGGATTTTATAGCGACCCATACCTGTTATTCTGAGAGTTTTATGTATCCACCAACTGAGATTAACTCAAGTTTCATCGCAGAATAGAACACATAAGGCCAATTTCTCCAACACACATGCCCTTAATATACCATTCACAAAATTCAGTTTTCTTCATGATTTGCATTGTATAATTTGTGAACGACAGTTGTTATACAGACACAGATGCAGCAGTTTTGTTGTATTTCATGGCAATCAGATACACAAATTTGCTGTGAATGTAACATCTAATAATATGTCTCCAATCTGACACGAATTTCATCCAGATTTGCATTTAGCACACATTTTCTGTGTGTTCTCTTGGTGTCTAAAATGGACCTGTTGCCCATAACCTTTCCACTTATTTTTAGATTGTTTTCCTTTGTGGTGCTAACTGATCCAGAAATTTTCATCTGAATTTATGACACTGCTTGTGGCAATTACCATTTGTATCACACAGAAATTTGCATAGTGACCCAGAGATGAGTCACAGGGACCTCACACCTCCATTAAGCAGTGTGTAAATGAGTTGGCATTGAGTGTGGTGTGTAATGTGATGTGAAGGGAAGTGACTAACGAGTGGGCATCATTTTAAATAATGGCCCTGTATATGCCTGTATCAAAAAGATGAGTACAAGTTGCAGTACCGATCTAGCGACATTTCTGGGAACCTGGCCATAGCATAAAGTTTAATATCATATTTGTATGTTTCTTAGATTTGTTCCTAAATTGCAAAAATGGGACTGTAATTTATTTTAGAAAATTCACGACTGCTAGATCATGCAGTCGTTAATTATTATTATGTACATAATGTAATTATGGAAACATATGAAAGAGACATGGATAATGCAAATAATGCAGTGGTAGACTTATCAGTACTATCCAACACCATAGCCTGATTGAATTGCTTTGAAATTTGACGTACATGAAATAAAGGAATAAATGATCCACAAATTTTATCTTGATTTTAGGCTTCCGCCGCGATCTTGATGAGATCTATGCTTTTCTGGGATATTACGTGGCGTCATGTGGTAATTGTTTACCGATGTTTCGGGACAACGTATCGGTCCCATCTTCAAGTGTCAAGAGTCCAAGGAGAAAAGAAAAATTTCATGTTTACAACCACATTTGTATTGCCTGTAGGCAGAAGTGCTGAAACACGAGAGCTTTGGCATGGACTTGTCCTCACAACTCCAATGGCACACACCTTACTCTTCACAATTTCCTTATTCCATATCCTTCAGTCTTAATATACTGAATACAGGGGTGCAGCTTGAATAGAATACAGAAGGGTGGGCACCTCAGTGACCCATGCATTTCAACCATTACAATCTTTTGTGCAGCCTTTATGTTCATGCATTAAGCAGTCCCACGCCCTGAACAAAGTGCAGTATCTTGCTGACACAGATGTCCTCAAAGTCACCTGGTTTTATAAAATGACAACCCAGGTGCCTAAATCTTAATGTTGCCAAAGCCTCACAGTCACAAAGAATATGCGAGGCCCTTTCAGATGCCTGTTTCCATCTATCACACCCTGGACTGTCTACCAGCCCCAATTTAAATAGATGTCGTTTTAAATGCGAGTGCCCTGTCAGCAGCCCCATCATTATTCTTAGCTGGTTTCTGCTCAGGTTGAGTAATTCCCCAGCTCTTTTAACAGAGGGTCTTTTAAGAAAACCCTTAGCCTGCCTTTGTCCACAAATGGACTGCAGGGGCACAGCTAGGATGGGGCAAGTGGTGTGGCCACTCAGGGCAGCAGCGTCCAAGGGCCAGAAAATGAATATTTTAAATAAAAAAAAATTATTTTCTGTGCTCAACAAATTTTAAATTATTGAGACAAAAGAAATACAGTAAATGAATTCACAGTGTGTTGGAAGAATAAGACAGACGTGTGCTTCAAAACATCAAATGTAATGCCTACCATTTTTATTCATATTTATATTTAATATGATAGCACTAAAAACCCTTTCTATACTCCACAATTTTATCCATGTTTTATGTATTTATTTCAATATATTGTATTATGAATATTGTAAAGGAATGAGATGTCAATCGTATATGCAACGATAAGTTTCACTGGATGACTCTTGATAAAGAGAGGTCTGACGATGGCTTGTTAACAAAGCCAAAACTAGAAACTGGGAAAACTTGTATATGTGTTGTGTAGGACTGTTTTTTAACGTAATGTGCTGACGTCTCTCCCTGGACTGACTGCACTTTGAATGTGCATTACTGATTCATCACCAGTTGATGTTTTCATCAGGGTGGGTTGTCTCATGACAGAACCTCCTCAGTTCTTCTTTATCCTCCCATATACATTCCTTGTGTATCTGTAAGTGCTCTTTCTCTATCCTTAGGGAAAGTAGACAGCGCCTCCCCCTCCCATTAGTGGTGACTACCCCACGGTCCTTTTGAGGACCACATTCTCCCTCTTCTATGTTCTCCCATTTCCCAGTGCTGATTTTCCTTGTAGCTCCATCTGTTTCTATCATTCTCTTTTTCTCCCGCCTCTAGCCACTCTTCTTTCCCCCCTTTCTATTCCTCCTCTGTCGGTCTCATTCTGTTTCCTTTTTATTCCTACTTTTTTTATTCTCCTTAGTCATTTTATCAATTGATTTACTTTTACATTTTTATTTTTAATATTCCTTATTTTTAATTTTCTTTCAATTTTTTATACTTTTATTACTATTTATTATTATTTTTATTTTATTGATATTTACTTACGTTCTATTTTTATTTATTTTTAATTTATATTTTTATTTATTTTATTTCTTTATATTTTTATTTTTATTCCTCTATTTTCTATTTTTATTTTTCTTATTTTTATTTATTTAATTATTTATTTATAATTTTTTTTCACTTATACTTTCGTGTACAGTGATACCTCGGCTAACGAGTGACCCTGTTAACGAATTTTTTGGGTAACGAAGATTTTTTTCGCTGTTTTTCGGACTCGGTTAACGAATATGGATTCGGCTAACGAATGTTTTAGTGGATCAGAGGAGGAGGACAGCAATAAAAAGGGAAGAATGCCAACAGGTGACATTAAAAAAATGCTGCACTACTGGGAAGATTTTCAGTCTTTGGCTACAAAGTGGCATCCCAACAAAGCTGAAATGAACAGACTTTGTGCCTTGGTTGAAGACAAGTGTCTGAATCACTTTAAAACCTTTCTGAAAAAAAGAGAAGTTCAATCAACTTTGGACAGATTTTTGACTTCTCCTTTAGCAAAGAGACTGAGGCCAGCTACTGAAGAAGAGACTTACCTTGAATAAACTTTGAAAATTTGGAAGAAGAATAGTAAAAACATTGTGTACATATTTTCAGTTTAATAGTATAAAGTGTATAATATATTTTCAGTATAATAGTGTAAAGATCGTCAGTTTTTCATTCTACTTTCCATTCTCCTTCATCCAATTGGGTAGCTGTTCATCTCAGCCTTTGGTGAGTTTTTGCCCTTTTATAGTGTGCTTTTTACTATTTTATAAAACTTATCTTTAAATAGTGGGCAGCATCCAGAACGAATTAAACGATTTTCTATAGAAACCTACGGGAAATTCACGTTTCGGCTAACAAATGTGATTCCGGAAAAATTATCTTCGTTAGCCGAGGTATCACTGTATTAGGTTTATTTCCCTTCTTGTTATTGCTGCATTCCATACATATTTCTCCCATTACTCTCACCTTCCTGCACGAGGCAGTGATTCGGCTGCGTTGGATCCAGTTTTTGCCTAGGTAACCCACCAGTCACTTTACGTGTCTCCCTCCCCCCCTCAAATACACTGTTTTGGTTTTTTCTTCTCCTACTTGGTTTATTTATTTTAATTTTTATATTTTTTGTTTTATTTTTATTTTATTCATTTACCTTTATCTTTATATTTTCCTCCCTTTCTCTTGCTTTACTCCATACATGTTTTTCCATCATCCTTAGCTGACTACACTCCTAACGTCTCTATCCACCCCTCCCTTTCCCTGGTTCAACTCTACAGGCTGTCACCACACTTACCGATTACCACCCCGCGCACGCCTTCCCATATAGAATCTACGTTATGATGCCGACTTTGTTTTCTCCTCGGAGTCTTGACCCCTGAAGATGGGGCCAATACATTGTCCCGAAACGTCAGTAAACAATTACCACACGATGCCGCGTAATATCCCAGAACAGCACAGTTCTATATCCTTGTCTGTGTATCTTCACTCGGGGTCAGAAAGTGTAAAAAACTAGTGAAATTTATGCAGCATGGCAGTTCAGTACGGTGGTAAATGTATGGGCCAGGGGAAAGGTTTACAGTAAAGATCAGTGATGTTAGTGGTCTGGGTAGTCATTAACTATAACACTGTGATGTTTAGGAACAGATTAATCTACACACGAGGCAAGTGAAGGATCCGCATTCATAAAATTACATCTGAAATAAGCACCATTCCTGGTTCAATCTGCAAAACCATGCACTACGAGATGTAAAACCACAAGTTTCTGCCACATGGATCATGAAGCAACTGACACAGATAATCTAAGAGTACACATTTGGAAGTCAACAAAAACTATATGCAATAGCGAGGCTTCTGTGAACTGCAGTGACCAGACTTGAGGCTTGGGTCCACCACTATAAGCCTGACAGTAAAAACAAACAAGCAATGCAACGGAAGCACACATCATCTCCACTCACAAAGACGTTAAAATGTCAGCCTTAAGTGACACTAACTGACAACTATGGATTCTCCACATATCACAGCACCACATGCCTACTTATGGAGACTTGTAAAAGGAAAGTCCACAAGAGCAATGGGAAAACATCACTTTGCAGTGTACCACATGATGCTACTTGTATTTCTAATATGTCTGAAAACTATAAACAGTGAAATGAATACTGCCTTCAGTTTGAAGGCCCTAACTGCAGGGATGTTCTGTTCAGCGTTACCGTGCAGCATAAAAACAGTTTAACTGTACCACATAATCTTTTGATAATGGTTCAACATGTGAAATATCACTAACATGAGATCTGCACTCTTCTGGGATATTACGCAGCGTAGAGTTGTAATTCTGTACCGACATTTCAGGACAACCTATCGGTCCCATCTCCAAGGGTCAAGAAGTCCGGAACGTCAGTACAGAATTAACACTCTATCCTACGTAATATCCCAGAAGAGTGCAGATCTCATCTACATCGCGGCCGAAGCCAGAAATCACACATCACTACTATGTAACAGGACTTTTGCATTTATCACTATACACAAGCAACATTCACAACTTTTCAAAAGAAGTCTTTCAACTTCAGGTGAAAACACTAATCCAAACAATAAATGACTAAACTAAAACTGACAGTCTTTAATCTTAATTCACCGTGCATTTTCATATATTTAAAAATAAACACCAACAAAATGCACAACTTTCAAGGCGCAGACCAGCTCCTTATATCATGATACTATCCAACGCGTTTCGGCTCTTTGCGAGCTGTTCACCCTCACCGAATACACTTCAAGACGCAACCCCCACAATATACTTGCACCAGAGCCACTTCTTCTTCATATCAAACTTTATATTTATTTATATATACTACAACATCAGGAGGACCGCACTGAAACGTGAAGTAAACAAACGACAACACTACATACAGCGCGAGTGTCTATCGCCGTGCTACAAAAATCCATCGTAAACAGTACAGTGTAGTGCGCGATCTCATGAAACCCTTAGAAGTGCGAACATCCTTTACACAATAGACGTGTGAACAGTGTTTTTAATAAGTTATTTAACAAATCATCTTTTTAACTTTGTTTATGACTCGTGTGTTTTTAACTCATGCTCCAGATAGTGCATATTTTTAAATAATCAAACAGATGCTGCATTTGTGAAGCACTTTTGTGAGAGTGGGGGATCCCTGATGATGGCTCGCAAAGAGCCGAAACGCGTTGGATAGTATCATGATATAAGGAGCTGGTCTGCGCCTTGAAAGTTGTGCATTTTGTTGGTGTTTATTTTTAAATAAAACTGACAGGTCATCATGAATCACATGTGCGAAACAGAAAACATGGACCTCACATTTCCCACATGTGATTCATGATGACGTGCCAGTTTTAGTTTAGTCAATTATTGTGTGGATTCGAAAGCAGACTGCTTTCGAAATGTTGTGAGTGCTTCTTGTGTTTCGTGATAATGCAAGAAGTCCTGTTACATATTAGTGATGTTTCATAAAAACGGTTTATTTATTAAAGTATGTAAGGCTATATCATACAAGTGTATTACTTTAATACCATCAGCTATGAATATTGTTGTTGCTGTTATTATGGCACAGAATAAGGAGCACTGTTATATGCAATAATAATATTACACAAAAACTAGGGACACATAAGGACCTTACGTAAATTATGTTCACCAGATTCAACCGCGAGTTTTGACACACACATACAATTTTAATAAACGCACTTGATAGCAATATATCATAATATTACTTAATACTGTATACCAGAATTTAAAAAGAAGTAAATGTACAGGAGGGCATACAGGGAAGTGAAGGCATAGCTCTACTTATTCTTAACCTTGCAACTAGATGAAGGTATGTGGTCAGCCTCATGCCCTGACCACTTTACCCCGGGGAAGCTGCCCCTGGTACCCCCTGAACAAAAGGCTGAGTGGGCACCAGAGTTGGTCTGGATGTTTGGAAGAAGAGAAAAACCTCTTGCCCCTGCCAGGATTTGAAACCTGGATCATCCAGCTCATAGCCTAATCACTATACTGACTATGCTACCTGGCTCCTGTACATGTATTTATATAAAAAAACTTTCAAACTGTTATTAATGTAACTAACTTTTTTTTACATCCTCCTACTACTACTACCACCACCAATTACATCAGTAATCTGATGGTATTAATGTAATCTATGACTGACCTGTAATAAAACAGTTATGGATATTAAAATATAGCTACTTGTTCCTGGAGAACACTGTATTTCAGTAACTAAAAACAAATGTTTGCACAAACTTATACTGAAACTCTTAACATGATTCTTTATCTCATGAAAATTCTGTTAGACGTCATTTTTTATTTTTTATCTTCAGTTTCTTTCTTCCACTTTTAAAACGGCTCGACTGGAATGTTTTCGTCGTAACCCTGGAGGAACTTGGCTGGTTTTCACCTGCAGTTTCTAGTGACAAAGATCCAATCATAGCATGAGCTGTCTCCATTGCCGTGCTGTCTCCAACAACTACCACGTCTCCTCCTGATTTGACAGGACACATAAGCTTCCGATCTCCAAACCTGTTCTTAACTGAAACAGCAGAAACTTTGAAGGTAAAAACTGACAGACAATTGAAAATTTTTAACATGTTACAGGAACGAAAAGTCACAAACTGCAAATCGATACGCACGAAACAAATGTGCTTATGCAGACACAAATAAATCTAAGATGAAATGTGAACATGGGTTGCATTTATTAAGTGAGACTATCTGCAGATTAATTTTATTTAACATTTTAGTTACTGAATTTATACACTTGCCATACCTTACATACAGCGTGTTTCATAAGTCCATCCGGGATTTAGAGGCTTGGCCGTGCAGTAGCAAACCCACATGTAAGAGATAAAAGCATGCCAACGGATAGAGGAAATGTAAAAGTTTTTTCGTGACGGATGCGATGGCATAGTTACCCATTTCTCCGCTAGGAGGCAGTGGTGTGCAAACATGGCGTTTTCTGGTGAACAAAAAGCTTTTTGTGTCCTGCAATTTGCTAAAACCCAGTCAATTGTGGGGTTACGTTAAAGATCGTGTTTACGTGCCTCCTTTACCAAGAGATTTACCGGAGCTTCGGCTGAGAATTATGGATGCAGTTGCTACCATCGATGTTCATATGTTGGAACGTGTGTGGCAGGAGCTAGATTACAGGATTGACGTCTGTCGAGTCACCAAAGGGGGACATATTGAACATTTGTAAGGTAGGTTCAAAACTTGGATATGTACTCTTTTCACTGACATGCTCTTATCCCCCGTGTGTGATTTGGCTCCTGAGCTACAGACCTCCGAAATCCCGGAGGGATTTATGAAACACCCTGTATGTCACACCATGGGGACAATCAAACATATATAGCTTCCCACCTGCAGTAACATCCATTGCATCAACCACAGTGAAATTGTGGTTCTTGTTTTCGCCACCAAGACAAGCAGCGAAGGGCAAATCTGGACAGGCATCCAAACACAATAAACCACCCAGTTTCTGTTGTTGGTCATATACCAGTGAAGGTTTCCCACCCAAGATGTCCCATGTCTTCAGCTTCCCATCTGCACCTGCAGTCATCAGCATACCTGGGCACTGTGAGCTCAGTGCCAGACCTGGAGAGATACACAGTTAACAGCTGGCCGTTGAATTATATAATAGTACTGTATCATCTGAAGACACTACTTAGCATCGTATGAAATGAGAGGGTGATGATTATGCATGATGTAGATGAATGCGTGAAATAAGGAACTTCAAGGAAATGGCTGGAAATGCATAACAAATCTCAGAACAGGAAGTGTGCCACCCCTCTTTACATTCAAATCAGGTACCCCCCTGCACATAAATCAGACTCATTAGTGCTCATCAAATGTAATTGATAAATTCATTAAAGAACACATCATATACTGTAATGGCCCACCTTCATTTGTCTCTGCTGCGGATGGCTGGCTGTTTTGATGTTTATATTAATATATGCTTGTGGCACTGCTGGGGTTTATTTGTTTTTGATTGTGCTCGCACCTTAGCTGCCTGATGTTTAGGCAGGAACAAGGGGCAGATGCCATGGTGCTGCAGAACAAGACTGTCATAATTTTGCTGGTGTTCAAGTCTTTGGTGTGGAAATTGTAGTGTTTAGACATTGCTGTTTATCTTCAAACCCGGTAAGACAGCCACTTCTTGCCATTTACCAAGAGAAATTGCTCAGATTCTGCAAACTGTGGAGTATTGCTATTTTCCTTCTTCAAAATTATGAGCAAAGGCATTTTGGCCCCAGAAATATTCCTGTATTGGCTGACTGATAAACTGATAACAAAACATGGTACTTGTGTTTAAGTTATGCTGTTCGTCTCACAAATGATATGTTTACAGACAAGGACCCTAGTAGCATCTCTAGGCACGTTACAGATTTGTGGCAGCGGTTCTCAGGTTTTTCAGTTGCTTTGCACTTGAGTACTTGAGTATTCATCCAGTTCTAGTGTTGGCATTATGTTGCAGAATAATTGTCTTGTGGTGTTAGGGGGCGAATTATTTTTCAAGATAGCGGAAAGTTTACACGAACAAAAAGAAGCAATGGAAGAAAAGATAGCAAAATTAACCGCAGGAGTTCTCGTCAAACGCCATGCAGTGAAGGATTTATCGGTGGTTTCTCTCATACCGGAATTCACGGGTCATCCTGGAAATCTGAAAGTGCATGAATTTTTAGAGGCAGTGAATTCGGTAGGGCACATGGGATCTTGGACAGAAGATGATAAGAAATATGCAGCCAAATTGAAATTAGGAGGGACAGCTCAATGTTTTTACTTAAGCAATGCGGAAATGCACGACGAAAGTATCACGTAGGCCAGGTTTAGCGCAATTTTAGAAACCATATTTCAGTTCATGGAAACTGATCAGTACCATTATCAGTGGCTACTGGAAGTTAAACAAGGAAAAGATGAGGATGTATTATCCTTTTCAGACAGAGTAAAGTTCCTAGCTCAAAAAACTTTGCCCAGTCCACGAGATGCTGTGGTACAAAATGCATACCAGCTTGAATGCGAGAACAGGCAGCTGTCTGCATTCATACATGGCCTTAGACCAACTGCAGTGCAATTACAGGCCCCTAAGACTATGGATAGAGCCACAGAAATTGCAAGCACTGTGTATTTAACTTTCATATCTAAGAATGACCCGGACAATGCGCATATCCATTTTACTGGCAGGTGCGGTCATGCTTTTCGCTCTGTGTCGTGTGACTGCCAGTCACAGGGATTCGCACCTAGTTCGCTGAGCGGCTGCCCCCCCCGAGGGTGCAGTCAGTCCCTGCAAAACAGGGCTATGGTAACACGTCCTGCTCCTCCTTGGCGAACGTATACTGATCAGAGTCAATATCATGCGTGTATGAACACAAGTAAACCCCAGCAGCACCACAAGCATATATTAATATAAACGTCAAAACAGCCAGCCATCCACAGCAGAGACACATGCAGGTGGGCCATTACAATACACACAATACAACCTCATGGCATAACCATAACAGCAACAAGATCTCTGAAGTCTCAAAATGTAAATATACCAAGGCCTTGCTTTATGCCCTAGTTGTATTCCTGTAAAAGTGGGCATAAATAAAAAAAGAGTAAATCAAAAATGATATTCCCATCAGAAATAAGGGGTTAGCATAACAGAATGCAGCCAGCCAAAGGGCATTAAACCAAAAATGATAGGGCATAAAATAAGAAGTGGTGTAAACTGGTAAGGGGCATTACAGCAAAAAGGTGTAAAACAAATGCACATAAAATAAGGCCCCCGTGTACAAAAACGAAAAAATAAAAAACTAAGTTTGTGTTCTATTAAGAGAAGATGTTCATGAAATTCTTATGCTTTAATGAAGTAAACCGTTTTGATTTATACACTTAACAAAGATCCAAATTTAAAATGAACGAGCCACAGTACACATTATAACAGAAGTGCCACCATGCACAATGCTCGACTACAAAATATCCCACCCTCATAACTTTATTCCCAACATGACACCAAATCATGGCATTAAATGCATGGATCAATTTAAGACAGTGGCTTTTATTAATTTTGTATGACAAAAGTTATGAATAATCAGAGTGTCATTCATATCCAGAAATGTCACAGAAACATAGGTGACATTGTAACATATTGCCAGCTTTCTTTTCTTATTGAACTCTTGACCCTTGAAGATGGGACCAATGTGTTGTCCCAAAACGTCGGTAAACAGTTACCACATGGCATTGCATAATATCCCACGAGAGTGCAGCTCTTAAGAGATATAGATGTTAAAAAGAAGCACCAGTAAGTACACAGTTACATAAAATTCATATTGTTGAATTTATAATAAACGTTCAAAATGACCACCATCTACAGTCTCAAGTGACACATCTTGGTACATCTGTGAATCAAGCACATAGCTCACATCTATTCAGCATTAGGATTACCTTCGATATGGGCTGCAACATCCACAATGCAATGCAGCAATGTACCTTGTGTTGCCACTCTTTGGTGACCCACCAGATCTTTCATGTGTCCCCTCACATAAAAATCTATGGCGATGAAATCTGGAGATCTGGATGGCCAATGGACCGCAATGACCAATCCACCAATCAGGAAACCAATCAGCGAGTTATATTTTCACTTCATGGCTAAAACAGGGAGGTTCTCCATCACACTGCAAGTTCCATTGCAGTTGTTTTTCCAAACTACATCTTATAGCAGGAGGTATGCAGTTTATTCTTCAGGAGTAAAAATGCATCTCAATCATTACTTCCCTAGTTTATGGATCAGCTGTGGTGGTCTACAACACTGGCCACCCAGCTCTCCAGTCCTCACTCCGCTAGATTTTTATCTGTGGGGTGACGTTAAAAGATTTGGGGTGCCAGCGAAAAGTGGGAACACAGATGCATTTTGGATGCCGCAATCCACTATTCAAGTAATGCAAGCTACATGCTCGGTTCACAGACATGCCAAGATGTGTACTGAGGCTTAAAGTGGTCATTCTGAACATTTATTGTAAATGTAGTGATAAAAACTTCATGTAACTACTTGTTTGCATAGTCTTATTTTTTTAAATTCTGGTACTGATATACGATACATTCTGGTACTGATATATTTGTAACCTTGAGAACTGGGCCCATGTTTATAACATTTCTGACAAGGAATGAATCACTGATTGTTCATAACTGTCATGAAACATGAACATCTGCAACATTAGCATTAAAAATGGTGACATCACACTCAATTTTTATGAAGCAGTGAGTTACAGAGTCAAACTTAATTAAATCTGTCACCACATTCCAGTTTCGGTTATAACTGAATAACAATAAAAAACAATTTGCATGAAGACATACAAGAATTTATGCATGAATATGGAGTGTAACTTGCTAAATATTTTAAGACTATAACATGTTTCAAACAAACGTAAAGAAAAATGAGGTACTGATTTCATGAAGTATACACTTTCTCAACATGTCTTTACAGTTCCAGAGACAATTTAAACATGTGAATAAAAATGCCAGAATCATAATGCTGTCTCAAGACTTAATGTGATGGTATGATGTTGGATATTCTGAGGCAATTTTACAGACTTCATTTTCATTTTTAATGAACAAAACCATTATAAATAATATTAGGATAGCATACTGTATCTATCCTTTCTCCATTTTTGACATTTTCATAATAAACATAGTTAATCAAAAAGGAATGTTTATGGTACAATTTTACCAATTTCATGACTTTTCCTCTCTTGAACCACTACTAAAAGTCAGGCTGCATGTCATACTCAAGGGCACTGTACCCTAGTAAGTACAATATTCTTTAATGCTAAACTTCTTGGAACACATGTTGGTATCAAACAGCTAGACAGAAAGGGAAGGATGAACACCCTATCTTGATCAAACACTGTTATTAGTATCTTCATACTACAGTCAGTACCTGTTACTTCCTTAGTGTGGGCACTAAGTTCCCATAATGCTGTATCAGTGCGACAGTCAATGTAGTGAATGCTTCCAGTGTTGGTACCAACCTAAGAACAGAAAACTTGACACAATATAGAAATAAATCTAAATACAATTATATTTCTGATGCTTCAAGTTTCATAGAACTGATTACTTATGTGAAAATGTATTCCTAATAATTAACTTAATTCTAACATCTCAATGATTTTTTAACTATCACTTATAAACACCAATGCCAATGCCACCACCACTAGCTTTATTATTCTATAACTTCCTACCTTGCTCTGTGGCTACAGGCTCCCTGCAAGTATTCCTTAACATCTTCCTTCTATTCTCCTATAAATGTTCAGTTTTATGGATCTCAAACATTTTTACTACCCGAGTTATGGTGTAAATTAGAAAGCGATAAATTAATTATATACTTACAAGAAAGTTGAATGGACTGAAGTGGTTCCACAGAACACGTTCCACCTCTCCATTTACTGCCCATTCTCTGTAGGAATCTTCCACACGGCAGTCAAATACACGACTTAGTCTGAAACAATTTCAGAATGGGACTAAAACCAGGAGAAAACTAAAAGAACTGAAGACCAAAATTCATGATGCAGAAGAATACGAGGCTTAATAAAAAAATATGGAATAGAAATATGCCACATCAAGGTTTTCAAAATTAAATTCATACTCAAATTCAGGGGGGCACGCGGTGGCGCAGTTGGTTGAGGCACTGCACTAAAAGCCGGAAGGTCGCGGGTTCGATTCTCGATGGTGTCATTGGAATTTTTCATTGACATAATCGTTTCGGTCGCACTATGACCCTGGGGTCAACTCAGCCTCTAACAGAAATGAGTACCAGGAGTATTTCCTGGTAAAGGCGGCCGGTGCGTAGGGCTGACAACCTTACCACCTTCATGTGCCGATTGTCTAGAAATCTGGGAGCCTCAACCTCCTGGAACCCTAAGGGCCTGTCCAGGTCTGTAATGGGATTGCTTTACCTTTACTCAAATTCATATCAGGCTTCAAACTTTCTATCATATTTAAAATTTGCTGCCTAATTTTATCCACTAAGACCAAAAAAGTATACTGTTACCACTTTTACAAAAAAGCCCTACTGGGATCCAAAAAAGTCTTAACAGTATATCAGTTTTAAATTTTGATAAATATTTTTTGACAAACTGACAAACCATTTTACATTTTTAGAAGGCTTTCCTGTATTTGTTAAATACGTATACGAATGTGTATTAAGGACACAAGAAATGGCACAATCTATCCTGGCTCAAGGTCAGTGTTGCCAGCTACAGCATACATCTAACATCGTATACACTTGCGAAATTTAATTTTCATCAGCAAATTACTGTGATTTGTAACTATTACTTTGAAGCCTCCTCCTAGTAAATCACACTATAAAAAACCCAAAGAAAAACTATCTTATTTGGAATATAAACAAGCATCCTGGAAGTTCTGTCCACAAATCAGAACTGGCTCATATACATCAAGATCCACATACCTGTCTAAACATATCTCAGTTCTGTGAATACTTAGCAACATACTAAAAATTATTTTGATGTACAGAGAAAAGTATCTTAATTGTCAGATATTATTCAAAAGTATAACACCATGCCAAAATGATACGAGGGCTAGTCAAAAAAGATTGAGAATGAATTTATTACTCAGCAAATACGTTAGGCAGAGTCCAACTTGATATGGTCTTTTTCAAAGTAGTCCCCATCGAGCTGTATGCACTTGGTCCAACGTGTCTACCAGTCCTGGAAGACGTGCTGGAACCCATTTTTTGACATCGTCTTCAGAACCGCCTCCGCCCTCTTCAGAATGGCCGTTGAGGAGTCGAAACGCTGGCCCCGCAGCTCCGATTTCAGGCGAGTAAACAGAAAAAAGTCACACGGAGCAAGGTCCGGGCTGTACGGAGGGTGCGGACACACATTCGATGTTTTATCGGGCAGTGACAGTTTTGAAGACCCTGGCCGAAAACATCCGACGAAAACGCCCTGAGCTGCATCCATCTCGTTGGCGCCTACACCACGATAATGCACGCCCTCACGTTTCGAACGTTGTTGCCCAATATTTAGCCCGAAAAAAACATCGAATGTGTGCCGCACCCTCCGTACAGCCCGGGCCTTGCTCCGTGTGACTTTTTTCTGTTTCCTCGTCTGAAATCGGAGCTGCGGGGCCAGCGTTTCGACTCCTCAACGGCCGTTCTGAAGAGGGCGGAGGCGGTTCTGAAGACGATGTCAAAAAATGGGTTCCAGCACGTCTTCCAGGACTGGTAGACATGTTGGACCAAGTGCATACAGCTCGATGGGGACTACTTTGAAAAAGACCATATCAAGTTGGACTCTGCCTAACGTATTTGCTGAGTAATAAATTCATTCTCAATCTTTTTTGACTAGCCCTCGTATTAAAATTTCCACCGGCATCTATTCAAAGAAAATGAACGTCTACAGTTATGTTAATATGTGTGCTTACCGCATAATGAATAAAAATATCACATAATGCATTATACTGACTTATCACAGGAGCCCACAAGCAGAGTCTCGCCTTCATATGGATGCCACTGAAGGGTCTGCACCTTTTCTTCAAAGGATGATAAAGTACTGGCAACCTTCCCAGAGTTCAGATCCCACAACAGCACTGTACAGTCTGCAGAGCCACTTGCCATCACATGGCTATAACAAAAGTTTTAACCAATATAATATTTCTCTCTCATCACAGCTGTGAGGAAGCAGTACCATAATTACAGCATGATCTACTGGAAATCACCACTAATTTAATCCTTTTACAGCCCACACTTCCTGTATAGGTGCCACATCATCCAACATGACATTATTGCTAATCACTGCAACTTCAAGTCACACATGAGCACAATATTTAATGTTACAAAATTTCTTCAGTTCTTTTCCAAGATCATTTGGAAGGAACCATTCAATATTCCCAGTAACCTTGAACTAAGCATTTTAATGCTTTGTTACACATGAAACTTTTAAATTTCTGCACATATTAGTCACTGTTAGAGGGCAATGTTCTAACAAAATATTAGCAAATAAATGAAATATTAGAGGAAAGTGGCATTCTATGAAAAAGGGACTTGTGGAATAATAATGTGGATCAAAATAATTTTGTAACACCAAACCTACTGGAAAAGGGCAACCATCAGAACACACAACACACACCAGCAGGGTCATGGTTTGATAAAGGTAAAGTTCTCCCTAGAACGGGCCATGAAGGCCCAGAGGGGGAATAGAGGTACAGCTCTACTCTTTCTTTAACCCCGGCACTAGATGAGGGTGGGTGGTTTGATAACACAGATAATGCTGATGCTGATAGCAATGACAATTACAAGGCAGGGCTGTTTGCTGATCATAACGATCAGCCCAAATTCAATGTTTGGCATCAGGAGTTGCAAGGACCAAAGAATGAACCATCTGCAAGTGCAGCACATGTCTTTTACTTGAAGATTCAAGTCCTCAGGATTGTTACAGCACTTCTTGCATGTCCTGATTCTACCGTCTGGCAACTGCAAGGTTTTCCCTTTCATTGCCTGTCTCCCAAGACACAACACATGCAGAAAACAAAGTAAAGCAATTAGAACAAAACTACTTCTGCTACTTCTGTACGGTCTTCTTCCCACAATTCCCAGCATTGATTTTTGCCCTATCACCAGGAGGTGGCTGCATAAGTATGGACCATGTCAAATACAGAGCAACAACTTGATAATGATGTGTACTTACGTAAAGTTGGTGTTCCAGGACAGCTCTAGTACCGCATCACGATGGCCATATTTGGCAATGCCTTTCCTTTTGTTACCCCTACGTCCAAGCTTAAACGCTGGTTCCAAGCAGTCTACTATATCAATGTCCCATATGTCAATGACTGGTGACATACTGCCCACCGCACATAAGTTACCTGCAAGCCAAGTCAATATGTCTAATTTTACACAAAATTTTGATTACAATACTGCTTTAAAGAAAATTTTATTTAACTTACAGCTCAGAAGTGGAGGAGATGAATGCATGAGGTCAACTAAAAATTGAAATGCAACAAATAATTTGCATAAACTGTGTGGGCCACATGTGACAAGCGCAATGACCCTGTCAATATCAAAACGAGTTCATTTTTATAAACAGGGTCAAAGACTGGATTTCTTCTTAATGCCACATTGCTCAGCCATGATAAGCATCTAGGAATTTAAACCTCATACACAAGGGATTACATTATTATGTGTTGACAGAGGGTAGCCATACAATTGAAATGACTGCCTCAAACAAGATGGCCAAACAAAGAGTCATAGTGACCTGTTCCAGACTGGAAGCATGAAACCTTACAAAAGAAGAGTGGAAAATCAGTTGCAAAACAAACTTCAGAAAGAAAAATATTCACAGCATCACCTCAACAAAATTTCAATTAAATATTACCATCCAAAATATACAACCATATCTACATATGTGCATGCATGTGTATTAAAACAGAACAAAAATGCAAATACATCCACCTGGCTTTTGCTCTCCTGGGTCATGGTTTAGCCATTCAATGCACAGCGGGAATGCAGGGAGCAGGAGGTCGTGATGTACATACAAGGATCCCTCCTCTTCATTGTAAACTGTAACACAACACTGCACTGTAGCGACATGATAATTATATACAAGTATGTATAACCACTGGACACAGATCCTTTACTATTTTAAAAACCATATCCTACTCATGGTATGAATGTACATCCTCGTTTCTCTGTTATGTTCCTGGAGGCAAGAGGCCAGTCTTATACCGGACAGGACCAAACCATGCATTCTGTCTGCACCCATTAGCCTGTAGTAAAGGATAAAAAGGTACAGCTATCCTTGTGCAAGCAATGAAGGTGTACAGAGAGAACAGATGAATACCTCCACTCATTCTTAACCTCAGTGGTCAGCGTCAAGCATCTTGACTTCTTGGGTAACTATTAGATTGTCAAGGCAGAATCTACTCCATGGAGTTAGTTGGGTAGTTATGGGGTTAATTCAGTGTTGCACTGGATATGTCAATGGTAAAGCAGTGTGGAGTGAGTGATGTGGCAGTAGTCTTTGCTTCTCTGAAAGTGTTATACAGACAACTGTGCAGTTTCAGTGAAACACACAAACACCTACAAAATACATCAGACTTGTCCTCAGTCAAAATTCAAACAATGTATAACCCAACTCAGCTTTCCTACAAAGAAACCTGTCCTTCTGAAAATATGTGAAGTTTAACCAACCATGTGATGCAAGGACCTGGGCAAGCTGATACTCTGTCATAACTTTCCATCCATATTACAGAACTGAATGCTATTCTAAGTCAAATAAATGCAGTGCACATCTTTACAATACATTTCCCCCAAGATCCATGTTAATATTACCTCACATCTACACCTAACGTCCTTTGAAATGTTCCTGCCAAAAAGCACATATTTCTCTATCCTCCAGTGTGTATCAATTTCATTCACCTATATGTTTGGACTTTTACTTTGTTCAGGTATATGCTGGGAGCCGGCGTAGTGTAGTCAGTATAGCAACTTGCTATGGGCTGGATGGTCTGGGCATCGAATCCCAGTGGAGGCGAGATTTTTCACACCCATACAGACCAGCCCTGGGACCCCCCCAGCATCCTATACAATGGGTGCCGGGTCATTCCCAGGCGTAAAGCAGCTGGGAGGTGTCTTTAACCACGCATCCCCATCTAGCGCCAAGGTTAAAGAAAGATTACAGCTATGCCTCCACACCCCCCCCCCCCCCATGTCTTCATGGCAGGTTATAGGGTGAGCTTTACCTTTACTTCAGGTATATGCTGCTGTAATCAATAAACAGAGACTTACCATAAACTTCCAGAATGCTAGCATCGCCTTCTACATGCCCTACAAGGATCAAGTTATCTTTAGGGTTGATTATGTCATCTTCCTTTTCACTCTCATCATCATCGTTTTTGCCTAGCGTCACATATGGATCCCCACTGTTGCTAGAATATACAGCCAAATTGCCAAATGCTAACACTGGATTGGGCTCAGTATCTTCATCATCATATTTATCAAAATGGTACTCATCAGACACATCACTGAATGGATTGTCCTCTGTTCCTTTATTTTCAGTGTCCTCATCTTCTTCCACATTTCTGTGAAAAACAACAATTTTATCACCATCCACCACTCTCGTATGTATACTGTGAGCGTTCAAAATAACGTAGACATTGGCCATCACCAATAACTGCTGACATGCACCAAGAAAAATTGAGAAAGCTCAGAACAGTATAAAAGCTTTTTATAAACTAATATGACAAAATCTAACCTAACCAATTCATAGTAAGAAGGACATCATCATATGTGACCATGCATCACTTTAAACGTGGACCAGATTAGATTGTGTAGTTATCACAGTTCATAACTTTTCATGCAATTCCAAACTTTCAACAATTTGCTTTGTGTATACAAACAATCACTGGTGGCTGTGAACTTAACCTGACCTTGAACATTCACAGTAAGATACAACATACTTACTTCAACAACTTTAACACATTTTCCTAACCCCCCCCCCCCCCCAAAGAACCCTTCTTTGGTTGTTTTTAAAAATAATTAAAACTGGGGAAGGTGCTGAGTGACCTGCAGTACATTATTATGGCAGAGGGACTGACCCCCCTAGTACCTGGACCACAGTACTGCAAAACATACTGAGAAAAAACAGAATACGCCAAAATGAAAGCCAACATCAGACAGTCATTCTTCGGACCCGATACTTTTTTCACTATTCCATATTTTACAAAGGCTCTCTCTTTTCTCACATATGATTTTGTCCTTCCACAGCCACAAATTCTTTTCCTTCATGCGATTTCCATTCCCTTCCATGTATTTTTCTACCATGCAATATGAACAGAATTTGTACTTCTGCATAATTAACAAACAGTTTTTAAATATTCTTACCACAAAAGCTGCGGGAAAAGTAAAAATGTTAACATATTTATTGCAAAAGGCAGGTGCATAAACTCATACAGTAAATATGTTATACTGCAGAAAGACAATTATCCAGAAGAACACCAAATTTCATACTACAACTACTATTGTACTGCACAGATATAGCCAGCCACATCTGTGCAACACACTGAGGAGAACTAGCCAACTGAATTCACTACCTCAACCACATACGCAATGCCAGCACAAAAAGTTAAACTTTATTCACACAAAATACAAAATTTACATTAGCTGAGGCACAGAAAATGCATTAAGTGAAAGTGTGACCATAATTACAGAAATTGTGTATCCCGACAAAGGTATTACTATACAGGTTTCAGACTTCATTCCAACAAATGCAAAACTATAGCAAGTAAATTTGAAAAGTTAAATGCCACTCTGCAATGCTAAATATAAGGCTGTCTAAGATACTTTGAGAACATAGCTACATATTTAGGAATTACAATAAAGAGACAGAATTATATTAAAGTTTAGTGGACAGTGTTTAAATGCTCAAACATATGGATTTTACTTTAAAGTTGTACATACCGTGCAAGGCTTGAGATAATTATAACTTAAAACCAACAATATTGCACTTATTTTATATATGTATATTGCAACCCTACATATGTTTCGGCTGTACTTCAGCCATCATCAGGGTTTCTCTTGCAGCGTCCACTAACTGTATTTCTCACTAACATTTGATTCCTATTGGTTTCTTAGTAGCTAGGTATTGTGCATTGTCTTATTGTTTAGGTCCTATATTGTTCACTTTGTACACTGATACACTTATGTATGTGGGTTTTTTGCACGTTTTAGTTTGACTTTTTCTTGGTCCGTTTTAGGAACATGTAGTTTTGGCCTATTCTGGAGCATGTCTGTAGCCTTCGGTGTTCTTTTTTCGGACCGAAAAAAGAACACCGAAGGCTACAGACATGCTCCAGAATAGGCCAAAACTACATGTTCCTAAAACGGACCAAGAAAAAGTCAAACTAAAACGTGCAAAAAACCCACATACATAAGTGTATCAGTGTACAAAGTGAACAATATAGGACCTAGACAATAAGACAATGCACAATACCTAGCTACTAAGAAACCAATAGGAATCAAATGTTAGTGAGAAATACAGTTAGTGGACGCTGCAAGAGAAACCCCTGATGATGGCTGAAGTACAGCCGAAACATATGTAGGGTTGCAATATACATATATAAAATAAGTGCAATATTGTTGGTTTTAAGTTATAATTATAATATGGATTTTACTTCCTGGTCTGCATTTTTGGGTACTTACAAAGTCTGAAATGCAGAATTCAGAAAATAAATTGTATTTTTGACATTTGTAAGAATATAAGGCCCACACAGAAAATAAATTTTTAAGAACAAATCCCTTCACTGGTACACAAAGCTTTGAAGCAATTACTTTCATTATTTCACATACTTCACATCAATATAAGAAAATTATTTTATATGGAGCTTTGAAAGCACACTTTTTATGATGAGTGCACACAATTTCTAGAAATGTGTCATAATTATGTATGTCGCCTCCTAATTGCTTAGAGAGTTCTGTCCATTACTAACAGTTGCCTTTCACTACAAGACTGTTTATTGCTATGAAAGCAATAACAGAGCGTTATCTTATCATTTTTCATTATGGAGGTCATGTTCAGGCCTGCACTTTGAGTTTCTGTCTTAACTCCAACACACTACCAGACAGAAAGGTACATGGCTTCTTCTGAAATAAATTACAAGACAATGACAACAAAGACAATGACAACAAAGACAATACTGAACTAACCAGCAAGTGAACACAGATGAAATTCACAAACAGAACCCCCATTTCCAGCCTATCAAGGAGCATTCAAGCAGGACTCACCAATAGGCCCAGTGAATAGGGGTGTCCATGACCAAAACAAAGATAACTCCACTCCCACATGCACTACTTGGTCTCTTCAGTTGAGGACAGCTGACAGGCACGACAAACAGCAACATCAAAGTCACCAGTGACAGCGACAAAAGGCAAAATTAGGCAACCCACAAAAATAATGGCTTGACTTGTAAGAGCACTGTTTAGGCGCATTCGCAAAATTGCGAAAAGCAACTATCAGCTTCGTCATGTCTGTCTGTCCGTCCATCCGCATGTGACAACTTGGCTCCCACTGCACAGATTTTCATTAAATTTGATATGAGGATTTTCGAAAATCTATCAAGAAAATTCAAGTTTCATTAAAACTTGACAAAATAACAGGTACTTTACATGAAGACTGATTTATATTTATGATATCTCTCTCAATTCTTCTTATAGTGAGAAATTTTTGAGACAAAACTTGTAGAGAAAATCAAAACACATATTATATGTTCAATAATTGTTTTCTGAGAATTGTGCCATACATCAGATAATGTGGAAAAATATGGTACAGCCAGACAGGCCACAGATGACAATACATGGCGCAGAAAAGGTACGACTTGCATGCCAGAAAACTAAGGCAAGAATACAGACACACACTCAAAATATTTAATACTTATTGCTTTTCCATGGCAACAATGGTTACGCAAATGTGCCCTGATGTTACATTATACATACATTGCCTGTCTTGTTTGTTCTGTTGTGCAGTTGTTACAACACTGCTGGTAGAAACCAATAATACCATCAACTGTAGTGGGACACATCAGATTATGTAACTTCTCCAGTACGTGATGCCAATGAAGCTGAAATGTTTCTGTTTCTGGCTATTATTATTCAAATGGCACATGACATGGGAGGCAGCCTCAAAGATCGAAGGTTGAGCACTAAATGACTACTTACATCTTTAACGCAAACTAACTACAGTGAGGTTGGAGATTTCCCAACTATTTTGTCTCCAACATGCACTGGGCCATTTTACCATTTTAGAAATTCCTTAAAGCTGTTTACAGCAGAACAATGAAACATGAGAGACCCAATCTATGACATCCTATGCAAACTAGGACATATTTCTGTAATGCTAAATGACACATCCTCCAAACATTACGCTGCTTCCAAACATGTTGCTGCACACGTAATAAAGTACTTTCCAAAGGGAGAATAATTTTCAAACAATACTTCCCCAAACAACACAAATATTTTAGAATAAACCTTTATAAATTGTGTGACAAGTCTGGCTGCATATGTGACATGGACATCTACTTAGCCTATTACAGGACGCATGAAGATCGCAATGTGACACCAACACACAAAACTGTAAGACATTAGACAAGAAAGATGCAAGGACATGGTCATAAGCTATACATGGACAATTTCATGTTCATCACCACACCTATAAAAAAGAAAATAAATTGTTGTTCACACTCAAAACAGCACAGCACCTACTATCACAACATGAGAGACAAGGCTATTTTCAGTCCAGGACTGGGATAACTTGACAGAAACCATCTGCAGAGATAAGCTGCACATGCACTGACAAACATGCTTGACCCACCAGCATATGGTAACTTCTGTGGCTAGCATGGACACGCTACAAGGCCAACAATGTACAGGACTGCAACAGACAGGATATGCTGACACAGACCGCAGGATGGTGTACAGTTGCTTATTGCAAGTTATATGAAATTAGACGAATTGCTTGACTTCTTAAACTTGACAGTTCTGAGCAGTTTCTGCCTCCTGACTTCGTGTGAAACAAAACTGACTCACAAACTTCCAGCCTGCTTTTATGCAGAACTACAAGAGCAGGCTCGGTGTTTACCTCGCCCACACCAAACCTCAGTGGGCCATTTGTTTCGGAGAAACAAGTTATTTGACTTCTCCAATAAATTACAAATATCATTCACTAGTTTCGCCCTCCAGATTATATTGATGCACTTAAGCCACACAGGGAATGTAAAGCTTTCCCATAACAAGTCATGAAGACTAAGAGGCGAGATGGAATGTTGGATGTGGCATTCGGCACAACTAGGATGGCATAGTTGTCAACTATATGCACCGGCCACGCTTTACCCCCACCAAGAAAATTCCTTGGTATTCATTTCTATTAGAGCACGAGTGGACCCCAGGGCTACTGAATGCACACAGAAGGAAAAGGTCATTTGAAAATTTCCAAGGACCCTACCGGAAAAGACAGGACAAATGAAGTTCAAGAAGTGTGATGTGAGACTTTTTATATTTGTAGTGGTGGTACTTTGAAGATAACCATGCCAAATGCA
This sequence comes from Reticulitermes speratus, assembly GCA_021186555.1. Taxonomy (NCBI): domain Eukaryota; kingdom Metazoa; phylum Arthropoda; class Insecta; order Blattodea; family Rhinotermitidae; genus Reticulitermes; species Reticulitermes speratus. Next base: position 5,315,829 of record JAJKFL010000013.1, on the reverse strand, counting down.
AGTTCTGATGTGGTATCAACAGGCGACGCAATGTTTCAGGAAAATATAACACTTCATACACTACGTATGCAATAGAAAAGGTTTATTTTGCTATGTTTAACGCAGCACACTGCTCAGTGAATCAATGGCAACTAACAAAAGGACTACATGGATAGCCTAAACTTACACTTTGAACAATTTAAAAACCAGGGTATGGTTATGTAGGATGTTGATAGTTGAATAAGGAAATCATAATGCACATCACCTAATGGTTCTCGCTATGTTCCCTTTTTCTTTAAACAAGATGTGTTTATATATAGTGTCAATTTTATCATATCCATGAATATGGCAGCTGTTAAGGGACATCATGTTGGATGCAAGCTTTCTATACGATAAAGCTGCCATGCTGAGGGAGGGGTTCTGGTGTAATTACTACAATTACATGTATGTAATTGTAGATATATGTACCATCTTAAATGGCCACAAGACAAACAAAAAAGTACCAAGGAATGATAAATCGAGGCATCAACAATCAGGTAGAATTATGTATGCCCTTCACCCAGTTTTCTTACTTATTAAATAAGGGAAGCAGCCTTCCATTCCATGCGTACTAGGGGTCTTTTTCCGGGGTGAAGCAGGCGGGGCACGAAGTTGACCACTCAACTCCATCTAGTTCTGGGTTAAGAATGAGTGGAATTACACCTCTACTCCCCCTATAAGGCTTCATGGCATGAACAGGGACAACTTTACCTTTACCTTTATTAAATAAAGGAATTTTAGATGGCCAGAACCTGTAGCATATTAAAAGTAATGGAATACAAAATGTTCACTGGAACACTGTGGGAAATTGTAGGGAATGCAACATGTAAAGTGACTCAATATGGCTCAGGATAGGGTTCAGTGGCAGGCTCTTGCAGTGACGGTGACAAATGCTCGGGTTCCATAACAGGAACACCATACTGCCCAGTGATCACGCAGTGTATACTCAGTGAACACTGTGCCAAAGTGTAGTTCAGTTTAATAGAGGTGCGTCTGTAGAGCGCAATTTATATTTAAATTATCTGAATGAGAGCTAACTAACATCTGGGAAGCAGAGTCCTTCTTGGAAACTTAAGAGCTGTTCAACTAGTCAATAAATTCCTCACATTTTACAGAATATGAAGATACATTACCATGATCATAACAGCCCACTACTGGGCAGTGTCTTACATTAAATAAATGAACACTGATCACACCCTATTTCTTTGAGATCCACTTTAGAACTAACTGCCCACCCTCACCTATGCCTCTTGTACAGTTTTCCTTCAAGCTCTGTCACTAAATTCTGTATAATAATTACAAAAAAACAAAATCTTAAAACATTTTTGTGTTGGAACAAAGTTCACTTGCAAACATATTTCAGAGACAACATCCAAAGGACATGAACTGATCTGAACACTTCAAAGAGTTGAGGGGAAGGTGACAAAGTTTCAGGAATGACTGTTTTAGTGTCTACATGCCTTCCAGATGACGGAACAAAAAGATGAAGCTTGCAATCAAACTACAGAACAAGGTTCAGCAGCATAAGAAGGGAGATCATGCACATGAAACATTAGTGTCATGCCACTTGACTACAAAGTGGCAATTCTGGAACAATGACAGCAACAGCAGGTGCAGCAAACATCTATATTTTGTCTGCCAATTATAATGCACTCTTACCTTTGCTTTTAGCAGGGTTTAAGCTAGACTAAAATTATCTTTAGCATTTTAGCTAAACCATGCTAAATATTTTAGTCAAATCACATATTTCCATTAGCTAAACACAACATGTACACAGTATTGGCTAATATCCTATGTTTGTTGCTGAAACCTGCAAAAAATCCACAGCATTTTCAAATTTCACAAAATATTAAGATGATACTACACCAGTACTTTTCAAGCACCTGTTTATCACAATCGCCTTTATTCAATAATACAACTTTCTTATAATCATGGTACATGTGCATCGTTCATGATGTTGCAGTAACAACTGCAATTTTCTGCAACCAATCAGGAAATTTAAAACTGATATTTGGTAAATTGGCAGCTTAAACCCTGCTGTCAAGCATCAGTAACATCTTACTGCTTCAATGTAAAATGATTATGCCTACCCAACATCTTAAACCTAATTTATTTTGCAATGTTTTCTTGCATAATCTTTGTCTCACGGACAACTGACAATCACGACTGTAAACATAACACGTAAACAATAAATACACACATAATAATAAAGAGCTGGAAATTAATAATGTAACAAAAAATCTGTCCATATAATTTAGACAGGCACAATCATTTCCTGGGAACCAGCTGAAAGAATAAAATTTAGGATCCCAAGTGCAGACATGAATCCATTACTGCAACTGAACAGAAACAACAGTTTTGACAGAGATCAGTGCTAGCCCAACGGTGTACGAAAAATAAGTGACGTCTCTTATTTAGTACCAATCATGCAGCGAGACTAATCCCAAAAATTTGTTGGTGCTCTTCAAAGCAACCACATGAATAAGTTGCATACAAGAAAATGTACATAATTTGAAAAATGCTATAAATAAGACTCTGATGTGAAGAACTTTGTTCCCTTTCCAATTTGTACAAATCTATGAATTAATTGGGGGTCTCACTGTTATGCAGTGTCCCTTGAATATGGGTATTAAAAAAAAAAAGGCAAGGTGTATACTTTACAAGAATTTATAATTACTTGCTTTACAGTTACTCATACATTAATACAGGTAATATATAATCTACACAAAAAATCCTATACCCTATGAAATTTACATATTTTAATAATTAAAACTGAGTGAGGAACACTGTTACAAAGCAGTAACCATGAGGAACAAGTCCATTCCTTGCCTCTATGAACACTCAAACCCCAATTTAGCATTCCCAATGAAACTGCCATCACTGCATAGCACCTATATAAGTCTGCAAATAACCAACCCCATAACGTGCTATTCAGAATATCCATGAAGGTATGTAAAAATACCCATGAATGTTCCATGCATCTGTCTTAATGGCAAATATTGCTCACACCACCCACGACAAAAGCATCTCTACAATCAATCATACTGGAAATACCTTCACAATAGAGGCCTGAATAAACATCACAATTCTGCTTGGATGATTCTTCTAAAAGTCAAACAGAATGGCACTCTATACTTACATCACAGTCAAAAATCAGTCTGGCACAGCAACAATGCTTTTTAAGCTAATTTTTAACAGATGCACAATACGAATCAAACTCACCATTTGGGCCCTTAAGATTATATGAGTATTAAAACGCAAGAGTTTTAAGAAAACACAACACTGAGAAAGTCCGCTTTCTTTCAGGCCATAAAACTCACAGGAATAATATATCACAAGACAAAATAATTTTAAAGACAAACTAACTTAATGATACATATGATTCTTATAACTGACAATCCATACCATTTCTATACAAAATAGGTTCCATTTCTATAAACTGAAACTTCTATAATACATTCAAACAAGAATATTTCAGTAGTTACACAGCCTTTTATAACCATTTTTAGAATTTTAATGTCAAGAAAACCAATCCTTTTCTTTTACAGCGCAGTACAAAATAAGCATGAACTGTCCTAGTTACTATTTCCTCCTGCTACAATTCAACATGACAGAACTCCAACTATGAAAACGGTGGTACGTGTAAACAAACACAAAAACTATCTACACATAAGAGGCAGTTCTTGTTTCTCTCTTAGCATTCACCGCATTACTGAGATATGTATGCATCACACACCCTTATTTCTTTCCCACCACTCCATCTCCATGGTACTGGCACCAGTGGTTGGCAAACAATAGTGCTGAATTGTGGTTTGAATGTTGACTAAGCAAAGTCAATAATATATTCGTACACATAAAGTCTAAGAGTTGAAATTTTATCATTATTCTGTCCCCAAGTAGCAAGTCATTATTACAGTTACAGATGTATAAGCTAGGCGGCAGTGATTGCCAAAAATAATTTGTCATTATTAAACACTCATGAGGTGCCAATGCTGTGGTTTGTAGTTCAGCCAGGACCAAAGTTGACTCCCAAGGGGCAGCAGCACCACTTACTCTACCGAGCTGTCTTCCAAGAAATTTTCAAGTTCATGGTGTGTATATTCAATGACACTGTGATTTCATAGTATCCCTCAATTGGTATGTGTAAAGAGTAAGTCAATGAAAGAGTTATCTGCAGAAATCATAATTTGTGATGGGAACTGTTAATTTCCCAATTAAAATTTCAACAGGTTCTATATTATTCTTAAACAAAATGGATATGTGAAGTCACTGCAAATATGTACAAGTTCAAGATTATGATCTTCTTGATGTGACACTATGTAGCCTGGTATGACAAGTGTACCAGTGATTGAGAGGAATATGCTGCCTTCTTCTTCAAGACATATGAAGAACACGTGGCATCACATAACATTAACATCCACCACCACGAGATCCTCAAATCTCTTGCAAAAGTTCAATTACACTTTAAATTTAAAGATTGTCTTATTCCATACAAATTCATTCCTCACTAACCAATTTGGAACACAGTTTCAACCCTGATCTCACTTACTTGGAGAAATTCACATGAAGGAAATAAATTACAAAATCACATGCTCAAAAAGAATGTGAAATCTTGAATACATATTCGCCTAAGAACGTAAGATCATATCTAACTCCACAGCACACAGTCCCTTCTTGAGAAGCTAACAGTTCCGGAGCTAGGAATTCCCAGCATTTTACTGAATCCAAAGGTTCATTACAGAGTTCACAACAGCCTGCCACTTATTCCCATCCTCAGCCAGATTAATCTATCCAATTCCCTCCCATGCTATTTCTTTAAGATCCATTTCTAAACATTATCCTCCCACCTACGCCTGGGTCTTCCAAGTGGTCTCTTTCCTTCAGGTTTCCCAACCAAAACCCTGCCCACATTTTTCTTCTCCCCCATCTGTGCCACATGACCCACTCATCTCATCCTCAAGTTGATCATTCTAATAATTGGTGAGGCGCATAAATCATGAAGATCGTCATTATTCTGTAAGCTACACAGAGTAGCCAGTTATGCACAGAAGTTCATATGACATATTCATCTGCAGATTAAAAAATATTTATTCAAACTTAAATGATGCTGGGTTTGTGATATGTCATTACAATTACTACCACTGTTGAGCTACATAATTTTAAGCCAAAAAAATCCCTATTCTTACTGTGTTTACTCAACTCCAAGCCATGCCAGTGTAGATATTTTTGTTTTCCAAAACTGACTGCTGTTTGGACGTGGTAAAACAAGTTTTCAGAACAGATCTGATTCCATCTATGTTTTATTTTTTGAAATGTTATAAGAATGTGATATTTACTTATATAACTTCCCTTCTCACTGGGGGGGAAAAAAACGAAAATAAACTTTTTAAAACTTTTCCCACCATAATTGGGGACAGAGGGAAACCATTTAAACTGGACTCAATTATTCTGAATAAAAACCAGTGAACATATACGATGTGGGATCAGACATCAATGGCTACATTCAGCTGTTGCCCACCACACCCATGTGCTACAAACCTCACCTATTTTTCATGGCAATATAAAAAGATTACCTGTCAGATCCAGATATACAAGGTGATTCAAAACTTAATGTCTTAATGTCTGTAACTTATTCCTGAGGTCATTCACAGTCAGAAGTGTCACATAAACATAAGTCCAATTCTCAGGGGTTATGAAGCAATGATTGATTGCAGCAAGGCACATAACCATCAACACTCAAATCTCACATTTGTGGATACAAGTTAATGCCCATGGTACAGAGGAAGTCAATTTAAAGTACGACTGTGTAAATGTGTGATGTTTTTTCTTTAAAATCGGCTGGTAGGTTCATCTTGGACGGCTGTCTTACATGTGACACATATCTACAATTTCTGCAGCACAGACGTACTTTTTAGAACATGATTCTCTTTGTACATACAACATGACATGGCACCTCCCCATTTCTGCCATGCTGTGAAAACTTCCCTCAATGGATGAACCATTATGGCTGACAGCAGTGGTTGTACAACTGTCCACACTTCCACCCCTAGATTTTCATCTGTGGGAGGAACATGAAACAGCTGGCGTACGAGCAAAAAGCAGAAACATGAGATTTCAATGTTCAGTCACATGTTGGATGCTGCAACCTGTATGTAAGACAATCCTAATTAAATCACGCACACTATACGCATGATCTACAGACGTTCCGGTATGTGTATTATGGCCAAGGCTGGCCATTATGAACATCAACGTTAAATAACTTCACGTGCTTGACTGCCTACTCCTACTTTTTAAGCATTCTACTAATAACAAAACCATGACCCTTGAAAATCAGACCATGTTCATATGGCATTTCTGATGCCAAATTACTGTAGGAAAAAACCCCCTGAAGTTACAACATAAAATCCTGACTGAACCTGTACACATACCTTAAGGAACACAATTCTTCAACCCATCAAACACCTTCATATTTCCCCCTCCCTATTTTACAGTTAAAAACTGAAAATGAGGAGACCGAAAGTGACACATATAAATGTAGTTTTCAAGAACACATGTTTCATATACACACACATGCATTTTTAAATGGAATCATCCTTACTATTGTTTATTATAACTATAAAGAGAAACATTTTCTGAACGAATACACCTTAAAAAATGAACTGGCACTGAATAACCAACTGCATGTGGACATGTCCACATTTTGAAAACAAAATATCAACTCATTAGATATACACTCACTACAAAATTAATTCGTTTTGTTGAAGGGCATCAGTAAAAGTGAGAATTAATATTAGGAACATACACTAAACATCAGTTGCAGCAAGAAAATTGTATAAATAAATGTATATCAGTGATGTCCCACGTTTTCAGGTACTGAATTACAATGACCTCAAAGTGATACTGATAATTACGGACTATTGACATTTACTGCAATCCACTGTCATTAATTCTTATTCTTCAAAGACACCCAACCTGACACGTTATGAACATCATAAGACACTCCTCATTCAGAGAACAGCTGAGAACAGCATTACACAAAGTTCTGTAAATTTCATTCGTTGGCAGTGTAACTGGATATATAATGTTTTTCCTTACTTTGCCAAAAATACAATGGAAGCAAAAACATAGTGCCAAGATTCCACAAAAGTTGTACACATAAAATGTTTTTAACAGTGAATTTGAGCACAAATGGAACGAAGACGACCACTGTCACGACATAGCAATCCAAGAATGTGAACACAAACACGACAAATGTTCCACTCAACCAGTCTTCCTTGCCTAATGCTGAATGCCATCCAGCTGAGGAATGACCACCATGAAATACACTAAACAACTGAGATGTCTTTGTCAGTGCACAAAACAAATGCAAGGAGGTTCACAACATCACAGGATACATCTGCACGTCAGTTTAATTTTGAACAGGGATGTTGCCATATTATTAGAACTTACAGATCATTCTTGATAATTAGTATGAAACACGACTTGCGACTATGAACTTCGGGAATCTGTTCCGACATCTCCGCTTCTCACATCGACACTGGATTCTGACTGGCTTCCATTCTCAGAGGAAGCACTGCTAAGATGGCCTGATTGGTCAGACACTGACTTCTTTGACTTGGGTTTATATTCAGTTACCACTACTGTAACATTATTGACTGTCACTTCCCAGGTCTGAGCACTGCTTCTGTCAACATTCTTTAATCGAGGTGGATGCCTACTTTTCTTCCCTGCTTTAGTTCCTTGCGTAATATTCTTCTTCTCTGCCCTCTCCTTCCCACCCCCTTCCTTCACAGTCCCCTCTTTGACACCGCCTTCCTTTTTGTTCTTTGCAGGTGTCGGATTATACTGCTGGGCAGCTATCTGAGGACTGATCCTTGGCTTGCGGGTTGAGGTTCCTTTACGCACGTCACACATCAGGCATTTAAACGCTTCCTCAGTGTTCCTGTAAGTGCACACGCTGCAATCCCAGTCGTTGTCCTCAAGAACTTTAGCTGGGCGTTTCGTCCTTCTGTTTGGACTTTTCTTCTGGTCCATCTCTTCTATTCCAACCGCCTACCTCGAGAGGTCTTTGATGAGTATTTCGTGGTGTGTAACAATAAGTCCCGCCTGTCACAACAAGGGGACACAATTACTGCTTCTGCCAGTCTTTTCAAGCTAATTATAAGCAACTTCACAGGGACATCAAGAATGTATTGGGTACAGTGTGGACTAAAGACAAGGAAATGCTTTACACTTGGACAAATGCAAAACTTTCTCTCTGAATCATACTCACTATTCACATTATCTCACTAGCATTCAAACAAAAACAACCATGCATAAATGGCAAGTTTACACCTAATCTGACGCTATAAAACTTCTGTCCTGTAAATCACAGAGATGTTTCATGCAAGAAACGCATTAAGTGTACCTTTCCGAACCCTTCCCAAAGACTCCATATATGCAAAAACAATGAGTTCCAGTTAAAGCCCAAAAAACCTACTTCCCAACTGCTAAGTCCCAGCTGTATGAACCTTACGTTGTTGAAGTCTTATCTAGACAATATAAATTTATAATCTAATAATAAAATTCAATTTAGCTCATGAACTGTAAATGACAGAGAAGTCTGTGATATGGCATTCATACAGTTTCAATACTAGTTCTGCAATCACTGGTGCAATGGCTCATGACTGCCCTATGCAACATAAAAGTAGCATAAAAAGAAGTTCTGAGTTCAGCTCATAAAGCTTATTTCCTACCACATGTGTTTCTAAGCTTGCAGATCTATTGCTATAATTATTGTTCCATTTTACTGCAATTTATTTTATACCATAAAATAATTATTACCTAACTTCAGATTCTGTGTTATGTTAAATTTTTCAGATATAACTTGTGTCATCTAGTCAGGAAGTCTGTAGTTGTTTAAATTTGAAAAATATTTCAAACCTAACATGGATACACATGAAAAATCTCCACACCAAATATCATATGTCTAGTGGCTCATTAGTACCCACAAACTGAAAATCAAAAAGAATGGCATGGCCACAATGTCATTAATTACATTGTAAAAATATATACTGTAACACAGGTTGCATGTTACAGACAGGTTAAGTTATGTCCTTGAGCGTAGGAAAGCATGAACTCAGTGCATGTGGGCTTGTTTGAAGACACTGTCGCTGGTTACTGCTGCTGATAACTGAGCAGGTGGAAGGGACACTTACTTGTTAGCCACTGCTTATCATGCACGGACATCAGACTGTCTCAGCGTGCTTGTGGAATTTATTCAGTTGAATAAAGAGTGTTAATTTGCAATACTGTCATACAGTATGTGTCATGCAAAACGTGTCAAAAGCAGGGGTCCACAAATTCTCCAAAAATCCAACAAGCCACCTCAAAATTTTAGGTGCAAGAAGAGGACCCACTAATATGAGGCACCACCCCACAAAATGTAATCACCTGGGTGACGAGGCACTTGGGACTTGTGAACCCCTGGTTAAAAGTTTTCCAAATTATACCACTTGTCAACAACGCCCTGTAAAGAACATTATTTGGAAGAGTAGAAAGTTTTCAAATTACAGGTTCAGTGCTTTATGAAAAAATACAGAAACTTGTATTTTTCATGAATAAGGCATGGTTTACATCAGAGCCGCACAAATTCCAGGCACCAGGTCATCCAAGCAACTAAATTTTGTATGGTGGTGCCTAATATCTATGAGGCCTCAGTATGGAACTTGCTTCTTGCCATCCTTCTGACACAGAATTTTTAGGTGACTCCTACATTCTTGAAAATTTGTCCATCCCTGGTTTACACTAAGCAGGGGTATAAACAGCCAAAATACGAGATGTTGGTGTTACAAAAATCTGCCCAAATGTCGTTTATATGACCTTAAAATGTAGCAAGTGCATGCAAATCAGACTGTCCATGTTTTCAAAGAAATAAATTCCGACCACTGAATTGCTTTAATCCCAACACTATTATTTGGGGGATTAATTGAAGAAGAGAAAATACAGGGCAATCCATTACAATTACAAGAATTGAATGACAATTTTCAAAAAAGTTATTAATATTTCAAGACAAGAGCTTCATCACATGTCAAGAAATATTTTCAGAAAGTGCAAGGCCTGCTTAGAATCTGGAGGTCAGGAAGTCAATAGCCTGCTATGAAATATGGTAAGTGGAACTACAAGGGAAAAGCAGATGCTAAATTCCCAGCAGATGCAGGCTTCACAGGTGAGAAAGCTCCTAAGACATCTGCTGGCTCAGGGATATAATAATAAGACCCCTCAGTACCTTATGATCTTATAGCAGACATCATTTAAGAGTCCTAAATTAATGGCTTAATGTCTATAACAAAATTTTGTGAAAATACGTAGGTGGTTCGACAGTGTTAAGTGCACATACACAGTGAGAGTATGGTGATATCATACGCCATTAAGTCTTAAGAAAGGAAGGTAAGCTAAATATGTCAAGTTATTTGTGAGGTCATCTATTCTCATTAATTTCCTCCGCACAAACAAAAGAACACTGGCATATATTCTAGCATGAAGAATGCAGTGCCTTATACTGACGGCAAAGAAGTATATGTATGCATAATTGAAATAATAATGTGTATGTGACACGAATATGCAAGTATGATAAATGTTAAAAAGTCTAAATACAAATATTCCTCCAAATCAGCATCACTGTGATGCAACTAATACGGAATTATATGGAAACACACACATTTAACAGGTAATATTGCCAAATTAGATTAACATCTACAAAATCTGTTAAAAAAAAAAAAAGGACACAGAGCAGATATAAGAAGATACTCAATGTGCTTGTTACTGATACATGCTTACTGCCCAGATGTTATACAGTGATGGCATGAACACAACAAGGAGGTAAAGCTCCATGCATTCAAAGAACTCAGCAATACATGAAGGTAACAAGTTCTGGCTATTTTTATCACTAGAAACAAAATATCAAGTATCCTGGTTAAGCCTCAGAGATGTTCTGTACATGGTGTTAAAGAGGAAAACTTCCAGGCCACCCCACCAGGAATGGAACCCTGGTTCCCCATACTGTAGCTAGTCACTGCATAGATAAATCAGAAAATGGTAAGAATGAAAATTATGTAAAAAAATATTTCATGTAGCTTTCCTATCACTCCCTACAAAAACAGTGGCTAATCCAGGAAAAGTTAGAAGTTCCTAGCAGACACTTACTTCCAGCTTCTGCAATTCAATAGCAGACACAGTTAGGCATGGATAAAAGTTCTGCTGTAAGCTTGCACAAATACTATGATATGAATGTGGTCTCTAAGCCATTTCCCAGAGTCAGTGTGACCACTGTGTGTACCACCTACAGGTTATTCTAAAGAAGATAATCAGAGGACTTCATTTCAAAAAACACTGTGCAAATTGAAGAACAAGAATTTAAAATTTCAACGGTTCTTAGTATTAATACAGTGCAACTGATGCATTTACAAAACTAAAAGGTACATCTGCTACTGTTATTCAAACCCAGCAATTTATTGATCATGCATCTAATGACGCTTTCATCAATTCGGAATATACAGCATCAAATGATAGGATGAATTGGAGACGATATGGAAGGAAGCTGCTGTGGCCCAGTTAAGAGGCACAATCGCAGAATTAACCTGGAAGGACCAAGGAAAACCACGCTAAATCTTCGGACTGAGATTTAAACCCAGGACCAAACAAACATGAAGGAGTGCCATCCACCTGAATCAGACATTTGGTCTGTTGATCATATAAAAAAATACTGTATTAATTTCCAAATTACAGACAAAAGACACAAGTTGACAACAAAAATGCAAATAAACATGCATGCCACACACAGCTACCTACATACAGGTAATTTAGATTTATTGTCAAGTTTTCTGAACACTAAAACGGCACCACCCAAGTACAAATATGTGTGTGTGTGTGTGTTTCAAACTATGCCAGCAAACAAAATCCTATCAAGCCTATATTTTTTTGACGACACTAAAGACATTATACAAAACATCTTTCAAACATCTCAAAATCTACACCATTCTCACTTCCTGTCCTTTTGTTATAACTGTTTCATATTTCTTTGTCATTATACGGTAACAATCATTCACTTGCCTCAGTTCAGTTCTGGTCTCACTAATTATTTCTTGCAATTCCTCTTCTGTTAACTGAACCTGTAACAAGAAAGAAAATACTTTTCATAGTTTGGGAGCCAAAGTTGTAAAGTCCTATGAGATTTGAGGTTCTCAGAGCAGTATTGTTGAAGATTCAAGTATTCTGGGATGTGATGCAATGTCCTTGGGTATTTCCTGATGTTCTGCAGGAATGTAGTGCCTCCATTGTTGGGGTCTAGCAGTCCAAGCATAGAGTTGCAGAAGGATATGGTGTATTACGGAAACGTGCGTGGAGAAAGGACAGGGTGGGTGACAAGCCAATGGGGGTGGTAGTGCTATGCACTGGGCAAGGTCTTGGTGGGCCGGGATAGTTCAGTCGGTATAGCAACTCGCTACGGGCTGGACGGTCCAGGGATCGAATCCCGGTGCAGACGAGATTTTCCGCACCCGTCCAGACCGGCCCTGGGGCCCACCCAGCCTCCTATACAATGGGTACCGGGTCTCTTTCCCGGGGGTAAAGCAGCCGGGGTGTGGAGTTGACCACCCACCCTCATCTAGTGCCAGGGTTAAAGAAAGAGTAGATCTATACCTCTACTCCCCGTCTGGGCTTTCGTGGCCTGTTATAGGGAAACTTTACCTTTACCAAGGTCTTGGTGTTAACAACTGACTGGTGTGTATGTTAAGACAGACACAAGGTGGAGGTGGAATGAGGAGCACATGGAAGTATCAGTGGAAGAAGAGTGTCTGTATGTTGGCCCTGAAGAGGGGCAAACACACTCCATATTTTCTCATAAAATAAAAGACTGACTGAACTGCAATTTTTTTAAAATGAACATAAAGCCTGAACCTTGAACTAAATTTCATAGCCACAGCTTAGGTGACAGAGTGCACAGAATGTAAACTCATAGCAGTGTATACATTTACCTACAGAGTGAACAATAATTTGGAACTCAAAGAGAGGCTTTTTTATTTGCTTATTAAGCAATAAACAGCCATGGCAAATGTATTATGTAGGTAGCTATATTAACAAGGAACAGAAAATGGTCTAAATATCTTATCAACCCTACTACACATGAAAATGTTACAACAGACTGTAGCAAGAATTCCCACACAAAGTTCAGATCCACCGAAATGGTCAAAGCTTTGCTGGTGGTGTTGCAACACTGTACAATTTGACCGTAACTTTTAAACATCTAATTTCGTGACAGATACAACAAATGTTTGTTCTATATTGCTTCCTGTACCATGAAATAGAAATCAACTAACAGGAACAGGAAGGTTAGAAATAACATACCTTAATTACAAATATTATGGAAACCGTATTTTGGCAGCAAGAACTTTACAACACACCAATCCTACACTAACTGCCACCATATTTCTGCTTTATGACCCGTTTATGCTTCTTGTATACTAACGGTATATGACATCAAACTAACCCAATGTAACATAAGCATAAACTTTCATCAAATTTGGACTTCTTGGGGGGAGGGGGGGGACCATTTCTAAACAATATTTCTAGCCACAAAATGTGTTGGTGGACAGCCAAACTACACACATACAAAAAAAAAAAAAAACTGTGTATAAAACAGACAAAAAATTATTACTATATCACAGTTATATTGATGTCAACAATAATGAAAATAGAAACATGTCACAATGATAACAGATCACCTAAAGACTGCATGGAATCACACCCCAGAACACCATAATTTTGATACACAGTGCCATCAGAACATCACTATCACACTTTTAATGATGCTTCTTCAGCTGCACAAGTTACATATGAAACGGTACAGTAATTTGGATGATAATTTGAAAGGAGGTACAGGCAGCTTTATCCAACAGACGCAGCACTTTGATCAGCTGAGTCGGCTGGTGGTAAGCACACGTGGAGTCACGTGTTAACATGAACACAGTATGCTGCAAGAAGCGATCAGTTCATTTCCATTAATATCTTCGGGTTTCTTCTTGAGATCACTCAGTTGTGTTTGTGTCAAACCATGGTAAGATACGTAATAATGCATGTTTGCTGAGAATTACATAAGAAGAACAATTATATAACACGTGTGTTTGTAATTACACAGGCAATATCTGGATTAACCTTTACCCAGCCAACAGTACATTTTACAGTTGTACAAAAACGTATACTGCTAACAGAAAGAAGCATCAAACATTCAAACACCATTCACACTGTTAAAGAAACTCATTCAATCTGTACAGGCAGTTTCAAGAATTAACTTTTATAACGAACTTTTTACAAATATTAGAGACTGAAATCTGGAATGTTAATTACTGTATAAATAATGGCAAGTGAATTTCAATATGTGACATATGGTTTGTTCATTCAATGCAAAATGTGCAGACATTAGAAGATACAGGGCCATTACCTTATCTAACAACTACTGCATGTCAATACTGCTGGTACTCCACTGTGTTGGCAGTCAGTTGAGTCGGCTACATTAATATCATAAAAAAAGCTGACAAGAAGTGGCAACAAACAGTTGACAGATAAAATAATGACCCTATATTAACTGCTTGCAACAGCTATTAGTGTATTAAGCAAGTGAGGTTAGAATAGCTAAAACAAATGCAGTGTGTGTACGGAACCTCCAGCTACAGAATCACATGTCCAGAATACAACTGGTTCTCAATATTATACACCATCGTCAGAACCTTTTAGAATTTATGTGATTTTTCTCATCCGATAGGAATGGCCCAATGGCTGGAATGTTGCTGTATGAACAGGTAGCGGCAAAGGCAAAAATGCACGAATGAACTGCTGTGTGGTCATGAATTATTTTATGTGCTATTCTGGCATTTGCCTGAGGGAACTGAGGAAAGAAACTTCAAATACCTCAACCCAGATGGCCTGCCTCCATCTTACGTTTCAAATTTGGTATATCTTACAACTTCTTAACACAAAGGAATGCAGTTGCCTGTTTAATATGGTGAGCTTATTAAGCAGAATGTAATAACACCAGGTCATAAGATTGAAAAGAAATCTATAAATCATGAAACAAGCTTGAGGTAAAGAACAACAAATTGCACAAGAAGTATTCTCAATTTATTGGTAATAAATTTTGACATTCCCCCCCCCCCCCTCTCTCATAAATGCATCCTATCAGAAATATGTAATACGACTGTCAAATTGTGTGATGCCACTGTAATTTTCATTGCTATTGTGCGTACATACCCACACGCACACAATGCCTAATATTCTACAGTAAACGAGCAAAGTATTCATTCACACGGCTAAAAATCTCATAAATATCCCACTAAAGGAAATAAACCATCAGAAATTTGCCTTGTATCTTTTTCTAACTTCTATGTAAAATCTTAAGTCAAAAGGCAGAACAAAAATTTCATGGGATTAGTTCTGTAACAATCAACACAGGACACAGAAAGTTCTGGCTTACAGCACATTTACTGCTCCTCCTATGTGTTGTAGCCACACATGCCCATTGTGAGGAACACCACACAAAATTTTCAAGTATAAATTACTAAAGCATTACACTAAAACTTATTCAAAGTCAGCTGACCCATTACAGAACAATATTAAACATTAATTACATACTTAAAACTCCACTCAGTAATGTATAATTGCCCCAACTATTGTAAATCACAATACAGAGCAAAAAAATGAGCTCATAACACATATTTGTTATAGATATTTAAGTTCAAATACAAGTAAAATTCAAAGTATAAGGAATATTAAAAAGGTAACATTATATATAACATCACTTGTATATTGTGTGCCATAGACCTATTGTTAAAGCCTTTCTGAGACATCATCGTTTTCCGTTTGAATATCCATAAGTTTTACTCAGCTGACAACTGTGCATCAATATTTCACCAAAAAATGGTGTAGAAGTATGCAACATCAGTCACAAGTAGTAAGTTTTGGTGTGTTCTAGTGGTTGTTACATGCAGCAGTTACAGAGATCTTGTGGAGATGAAGCATGGATGTAGCATGGTCATAACTTTAAAAACCTACAACAGATCATTTTTTTCCTTCTACAAAGAAATCTACATCACTCTAAACCAAAATGTTGAAGAACAATTACAAATCTTTGATACTGTGAAACTAAGAGAGCTTTGTGCATTCTACTCTTAATTTACTATGGTGGTCAAAAACACCACAAAAAAATGTAAATTTTCCAGCTCCCAGTACCTAAAATGCATACAAAATTACACTCCTCTGATTTCATTTTCCACACAGCAGTCATTTCTTAGTATAAAAATTATTAGTATCACGCACATAAATTAACGCTCACGATTAAATTTGTTGTGTAAGCAGGCTTTACCTGGATAGTATTTCGTTAATAATTTCTGTTTTAGTTACCAATACGTAGGAATTAAACATTCCAAAAATCGCATCGTCGTTTTAAGCACTACACACCTCATTCCCAACCACTCGTCTGAATTATCTACTTTTCAGGTAGTACGTATGACGTAAGCCACAGCAAAACTTCCCTCTTCAGTACTAGCAATTCATTTGCTAACTTCATACCAACAAAACGTGTGTACCAATACACTAATGAACGTCTTAGCAACATAATCACTACTCCTTGCAATTATGCTACAACTTCCCTACTTTAAATGGACTACAACAAGAATCAGTCATTAGTAATATTTGGGTTATGAAAAATATGTTACTTAAATGATGATATGGTTTCTGTATTTTCAATATCCATGCGGCTAACCTTCTCTGGAATTTGTTTTGCAACTCCTTTTTTCACCCATTTCACACATGGTATAAAATTAACAGACGAAGGAGCATCTTCATTGTCCATTTTTAAACGGGTAGAGTTACAATTGCAAATGCGAAATTTTTACACATAAAAACACATACAGCAGAAACCTAAGCAATACGACAATATTCACCACATTCCATACATTCGTGTATCCAAAGCCTTGTCTAGCAAAAGATCTATGGTGGCACATACAACTCAAACACAGGGCACCCAACGTATTCCCTTAAATGATATTTCAATATGTCAGAAAATCAACTCTGTAAAATAGCATTTTCAATTAGAAATAAAGTTGTAGTTAACGTATGCTTAATATACATAAAATACGATTATTTCTTGCAATTGCATATTTTTACGATTGTTATCCTAATAATGTTTATCTTGGTGACACTGATGAAAGGTTCACGCATGCGTTGCAACGCCTCCTTCAAGTTAGTTACGTCAATACGCATGAGATGACGCTCCAACATCGATTACTTGTGCCATCTACAGACAATACGACATACCATAAACGTAATGTATCTTTCAAATGAGCGCATAAGCAGGGAGAAATCCATGAATTACGTCTGACTTGAA
The DNA here is from genome assembly GCA_021186555.1 of Reticulitermes speratus. NCBI lineage: Eukaryota > Metazoa > Arthropoda > Insecta > Blattodea > Rhinotermitidae > Reticulitermes > Reticulitermes speratus. The sequence continues at coordinate 5,298,395 of JAJKFL010000013.1, read as the reverse complement.
GTTTGCATAGCAGTGTAGGTACAGACTGTGGTCTAACGTGTAGCAACACCGTCATTTCGGTAGATGGTTACCCCGACGATGGAGGCTACATATTCTTCCCAGACTAAGGTCTGCAACCACAGAAACTCTTAAAATACCAACCATGTTTTCATAATCCAAAACAGCACCATCTACAAACCAATTATTCCTAACACTGTCAATGTCTTATTCCCATAATTTTCATCTACACAGTTGTATTAACACTGCGAGAATAAAACATTAACATTGGTTTCTTAAATACATGATGCAAAAATATCAAATTATTCTTACACTAATCATTTCAACATTTTTTCCTACTCCTGTGTTATTAATGTGTATAAAGCACTCCAAATTAAAAGACATATAATTCTAAAACACAGTACAATATTCCCACACTTGGGTTTCCCATGATGGGAATATGCACTAAATTAATCACAGTATTTGTCATATATTGTAACCACCTTTTAGGATTCTATGGACATTTGCACACAGCAAGATACAACTTTTGACACATATATAACATAACAGGTCACCCTAGAACAGGCCATTTGTTTAATGTTTGCACTAGATGGGGGTGGGTCGTCAAAGCCATGCCCCAGCCACTGTACCCCCGGAAAGTGACCCAATACCCATTGCACAGGAGGCTGGGTGGACCCCAGGGCCAGTCTGGACAGGTGCAGAAAATCTTGTCCCCACTGGGATAACTTTTAAAAGCATCTAGAAATGTTAACATACAAACTTTGTTCATTCCGTTTATATCTATCTATACATCGTATTATACCGGCTACAGAAGCACAAGTTCTCTGCACTACTTTGTTGATTCAGCTTACACTAAGATTTTATGGTAGATTCCACACATAGTTTACCATTTTTATCAATTTTGTAAAATTGGTTAAGCCCATTTTGTACATTTTTTGATTACATAACTTCGGGTACCTATCGTCATATTTACAAAACTCCTCGATGATGGCCTATCAAGGTCAAAACATGTCAGAAATAAATAAATGTAACTTTTTTGTGATTTACAACTCTTCTGTATATTTTGCACACAGCAAAAGATGCAACATTCTTAGATTAGTCACGCTTCAGTAGATAAAATAATACACTCAAACATACTTGTTATTTAGTCTGTTAGTGGAGCTGACTATGCAAATGTACACCATCTGGTACGCATAAAAGGTTGAGGACACACTGTCAGTAAACAAACAATGATTTGCAATTTTAAAGTTGTACATACCGTGCATGTTTGAGATATTATATAATGTAAACCAACAAATATTGCACTATCATATATGAATTGTCAAACCCTACATATGTTTCGGCTCTGTCTGAGCCATCTTCAGGGGTTACTCTTCAAAGCGTCCACTATTTACACTCTCACTATAATGTTGTGCACCCGTATTAGGGTTTCTTAGCAATCTAGGAACTATACATTGTCTCACTATGTACACTGGTGTTCTTGCGGTTTTGGTCTATTGCACATTGCCAAATGATGCTGTTGGTCTATGCCGGAACGTATGGAATGTGATCCATTGTAGAATCTATCTGTGCTTGCGGAGTTTTATCAGTCCTTGTTGTTTTTAACTCGACCGTATGTAGATTTGCACTTATCGCCCGCCATCTTGTCACTGCTGTCTTGAAGAGTAACCCCTGAAGATGGCTCAGACAGAGCCGAAACATATGTAGGGTTTGACAATTCATATATGATAGTGCAATATTTGTTGGTTTACATTATATAATATAATGATTTGCAATTTTGAATTCCAGAAGTTCAGGTCAAACTCTAAAGTAAGTTTGTGGCAGCAGAAAACTCATCATTATATGGGTATCAGAAGGGCTTGGGAAGGCACTACAGACAGCAATAAACCTTGCAGTCAAAGACGATTAGTTATTACGAGTAAAACCAACGTGAATGGTAGTTTGACAAAGAATGCTCAAAGGAAGCACACTAAACCTCAGTGGTTGCTGAATCCACGCCTGACAAATGGAGATAAGCTGAAGAATGTATGACATTAAACTATAAAAACTTCCATGAACAAAATTAATGAGTCTGAAACAAATAGTAAAAATTAAATCTCAGAGAAGATTCAAGGCTTCTGGGACAAACATGTCCACTGGTAAAATGTTACCGACATTTCCAAGGCGCTTGTTACCACCATTTTCAAAGTCTATACAGTCCGACAGGAGTCCCATCACTCAACTACTACAATCCTTCAAAACGTTAGCAACTTTTATCAGTTGACATGGTGTAACAAACTGGAAGACTTGAATCATCAATAACACTGCTGTAAGAAAATCAAAATCTCTCATATTCATCAGTCAAAAATATTTAACAATACAAACCATAGATCATACCTTGCACAGGTTGTTTCAGCAACATCACCCAGTGTCTTGCTTCATCTTCAACTTAGTTATGGTTTCTTTTGGGTAGATGCATTTTCCCACCCAGTTCATGATGAAGGCAGGGCTGAAACAGTACTATCCATGCCAACATTTAATCCACATGTTTAAAACTACATTGGCTGTAATACTACTTGAAAAATTCTGCACCTGGACCCAGGAATTTGGCATGAACACCACAGGAACATAAAGACACTGTTCAAACACAAAATGGATCAGGTTTATGGTAGAGAATTGAGAACTTTTAACAGGTAGCAGTAATACATATTCTGTATTTCATAAGGTTAATGATACTGTTACATTACATATATATGGCTTACATATATATAAGTTTTGTACTCTCAAACACGGCATTAAAAACAAGATCCTATGTCAGTACATTTGTTTTAGTTTCAGTACATAAAATAATGACCACTCCTATCTGAAACAATGTACTGGCTACATTTTCATATTTTCTACAAGTAGTGTCACCAGGCATGGTTACATCAGCTCAGTAGAAACTACAAAACATTTGGTAAACCACATAACCAGTTGTTAAAAAGGTTTAGAAGCCTGAAGGGGGAAAATGGGAATAATAATATGCTGTTGTCAGATAAATCATTCCAATAAGAAGTAAATTAAGTTCAGTGAATCACTCCTCCCATACAGCAACAATATGAAGAACAGCTGTGTATGGGCAATCATGCTACAGAAAACAAAAGAAGCAAGAGAAATCAAACAAAAGTGAACATATCTTGTCACTGTAAAGCTGTGTTCTTGTAAAAGGACAGAATTTTTCCCTTCAGTTTCAAAGCAGATTCATGAATTATGCTGTTCAGTGTAAGGTATATTAAGAGTGAACTAAAAATATGACTCTTAATACCTTGAAATTACCGAGTCAAACTCAAAACACAGAAGGCCACTAGCACAACACTACACATATATATACAATACATAATCACATATCCACAAAAGGCACAGTTAACTGTATAATGTAATGCCATGTCTATGTTTTGTGATACCAAGGGAAGCCAACTAACAACCATTCTAGCAAAAACATGTTGAGGTAAAAAAAAAACTGGAAAGTGATGGTTGCAATGTAATGGTTGTATTTCTTTATTATTTACTACACACTGATGTGGAAAGGTACTTCAGTTTATAACAGCGCAATACACTGATGCAAATGGAATATTAAATGGCTAGGTACAATACGAACAGTATGCAAGTACTTTTTTTCCACACTCACTCAGAATGTGGCACTAATAAAAAATAAAAACACAAATGTATGAACAATCTCTACTCTCTTAAAATCTGTCATCCCTCTGTCTATGTTCTGCTTGCAGGAAATTCATAATTGAAAACATAAATTTGGTAAGACATGGTCAAGCTAAACTTTGTTGAAAAGTGACAAAAAGTCATAATATTGGAGACATAATATGGAGAGTTTTCAGGATCAAACGAATTTATTTGTAGATTTGTTAAAACAGGATTCAGAAGATGCAGGAACTATTGTCCATGAAGAGCAGCTGCATCATTATGGTAGGGTGATAAGGTTAGCAAAAGAATAGTGTCAGTGGCAGGCCAATGGGGCAGGTAGTGATAGTACTGGGCTGAAAATTTGGAACATTGTGAACTATAGTACTTGCCAAGTGTTACTAGCCTTGAATCTCCAGCAACATCGTCATAACCTCAAATTCTCACACCATACTCACTGTTCTTGCACACTTGTGGGCTTCAAATACATGTTCACTGATGATAACATGAAGTTTTGTTTCTAATGACATTAAACTCAACATGTAAAATCATACATTTAGAGAACAAAACTATGTCTCATACTGCATTCAAGCTGTACAACAAAAATCCAAATGACTTACTACTAGTACAACGTAAATAGAGTTCTTGGAAATTACAATCCCACAAATCATTCAGTAAGCACATGTGGCATGTTGTGTGGAAACACAGATGAGGCTATCACTTAAACCTTCAGAAATATTCAAACCACTTGCCACTGGCAAGGTGTTGTTATGATCCTGAAAGATTAAGAATTCACATACAGTTCAGAAGACATGCGTGACAGTATGTAAAAAAAAAAAAAAATGCAAATGTGTTTTATTATGTCACACAACTTTCACAGGACAAATTACTACTGATGTACCAGATAAAATACATTTTACATAGTTTAAGTTACCCTTAAAATTAACCTAAAAAAATCCATACATTTTCCAGGGACATGTGGCCAGCCACACACATCATGACCATACACTGCATAGTACCAACACTCTTCCACGCTCACAAGATGGCATGACTACTATGTTGTTACTGTCGACAACAGGGAGTTAAAAAGTGTTCTTGCAGGGTAGCCTATTAATACCATGCTGCGAGCATAAATTTCATGACAATCAGTCCATTACATACATCTCTGTAAATAAATCTGGGAATATCTATCATTGACAAGCACACACAAATACTTGCGTGTGTTTCTTTCAGATACAGAAAGTCCCCGACTTATGTAAGTGGATCGTTCTGCAACCCTATGCGTAAGTCGATTTTTACGTATCTCGGAGTCATGTTTTATTATATACCTTATACACAATAATAATAATTGATATAATAATAATTAATAATCGATACTGGAGTCACTGTCGTATTCAATTGAGGCAGAGGTGGGTGTGGTGGTGGTTGGAGTGGTAGTAGTGGTGGTAGTGGCACAAGAAGTTTTTTACGCAAGTCCGGATCTACGTATGTCAGAGCTACATAAGTCGGGGTCTGTCTGTATCTACACAACTGTTACTTAAGGATCATGAATTTCGCTTCAAAGTGACGAAGTGGACACAACATGTACTAGACTGAAACAGTTCAAGACAGTTAAGTCACCTGTTCCTATGATAACAAATGTACATGCGACTTCCATAACAGAGAATATGTTTGATAGTTAAATTACTAACCTAAGGACAGCGTATACAATTAAGCTGCTGGCAAAATAATGCAGGATCAGAATATGAAAATCAGTACCAGAATATACATTCCAAACTTGGTTTGTAAAACTTAATTACAATAATGACATTTATGGCACATTAAACTTTCCATGCATCTACAAATGCCAAAGTCATCCTACATATACACACATGGCTGGTATGAATATTTCCAGTGTTTCATGATAAGCCCATTTTGCAAATATGGCAAAGGAAAGCAAATGTATTCTGTTTGTGCTGTCAAAATTTTGTTGCAACTGCAGCATTGAGCAAGTAGCGTGCACAATGGAAAGATTTAATTTGCTATCATGTGACTGAGGAAAACCACACACATCCAAATTTAATACTTCCTTCTGTGAAATAACCACATAACTTTAATAACACCACAAATTACTGCACAGTTACATACATTAAAAATATATTTTACAATAAAACAGACTAATCACATATATAATATCTGACACATTTTCACAACCAATAGAGTACAACACATTCCCTGTACCAAACACAACACATCATTTATCAGCTTTTATTACCTGAAGCTTACAAGTTACAATTTACAGCGCTGAAAATTTCAGCAAATAAAACCTAATCAAAGTCGTATTATATACGATACAGGGAACACACTCTACAGCACTGGCTGCAAGAAGGGTGCCAAACATTACAATCCTGATACACGCATCATGATGTAAAAATATCAAATTTCAAAAGTTTTTTACACTGAAACAAGTCTTTATAAAGAAACTTCTACCAAATGGTGTTTATTTAGGTACACAGATACACATTTCTATAAACATGTACAGTAAAACCCCTATTTAATGAATTGCTGGGGGATTAGAATATATTTCACTAAATTGAAGTTTTTATTAAATGGAGGTTACATTGTTTACATGGAGCTATTGTCAGGACAAGAAAAAATCATCATTAAATCCGGGATTTCACTAAATGCGGGAACATTAAATTGGAGTTTTACTGCATTTAATAAGACATATGACCCACAGGTTTACAACGTGCGTGTGCATGTGTGTGTGTACTTATGCATACTGCCTCAGTTCATAGTAAACACATAAATAACAGCATGGTTAGCCCAACTGGTGAAGCTTTTGACCTGTCTTTGAGAGACATCTGAACCACAACGCCGAATAGTCTAAGGTTCTTTACGACAGGGGTGCACAAATTTGCTAGAAATCCAGAAGCCACCACAAAATTCTAGGTGCCAAATGGGCAACATGAAGGAAGTTCCATACAGAAGACCCACAGATATTTGGCACTGCTGCACAAAATTTAGCCACCCGGCAATGTGATACCCGGGATTTGCACACCCCTAATTTATAGTTTTTCTCTGTTCGTGCATATGAGCATTCAGACATCTTGAAACAAACCACAACTGCCTCCTCCAAAATCCCTTAAAAGTTCACTGTACATAACCACCATATCATTTCACTTAATTATATACAACCTCCGCAGTCAATGAAACTTTATTAACTTCATCAATATAAAATTTATTAACTACAAATGAATAACAGCAGAGGCTGTACAATTCATAACTACTGGTTACTACAACGCACATATTAAAACGAAATGAAGCAAATGGACATCATGTGAATATTAATATCGCTCCTCCTCAACCCCCTCCCCCGCACAAAATTTTCCCATATTTTTTATTTTCAGACTAAAAGTTCACAGTTGGTTTCTTACGGAATGGAGAAAACACTGGTCCGCTCATTCTTGAATATAATATTCAATATACCTTCTAAATTAATTTATGAAGACAACAAATCAACAACAACCAATCACCAATTAACAATGAGTGACGCTAGACCTCTACTCCCTCCTGTATGCCTTTGTGGTGTGAAAAGTAACAACTTTACCTTTAACTTTTACCCCAGTTCTCACCAGATTGGGCTCCACCTAATTTTTCCTTTCACACCATCCCAAAACCCAATTACTCTTTGTAAAATTCTGAAACTTCAGCAGGCGAGGTAACAAGCGAAATACCTTCCATTACACAATATAAAGCAGCACCATAACACTCCCGCGTTATACTACATGATATTAGTTATAACCGACACTTCTAGCCTGCCCTGTGAAATAACCATGCCCAAGATAGAACTTGTCAACAAAATGACCTTTTCTGCATTCCATGGACTATATTCACCAGCAATTGGCAACAAAGAGGCATGTAGAAAATGTGGGACAGAGAAAAAGCGCATTAAACATTCTGTACACTGGAAAACCTGCATGGAAGGGCCCACTTGGGAGGCCAATATTTTAAGGGAGAACAATAAAAAAAAAGTGATCTCAACTAATATAATTGGAAGGATGTAAAGTGGACTCATCTAGGTCAGGATGTCTTACGGCAAGAAATTGACATCACATGAATGACCTTTAAGTTCTGTACAGACTGGAAATTTCTGGGGCAGCCGAGTCATTTTGACTTCTCGAGGACAACTCACTGCAACAAACCCCTGACCTTCCTATGTCACACTCTGAGTGAACAGAACATTTGGCAAAACACAGAAAACTCAAAGAAATCCTTTTCCCCAAGTACAACGATTTAATGGTCTTTTTAAAGAAATTTCAAAAGCCAACCCTCCACCCCCACCAATAAGATGTTTTTATAAATGCTGAGATGAAATATACCATGGACATACAACTGACAATGGGGTTAACAAGTTTCATATACAGTCACATCACATTACTTTTCCACTCATGATGACAGGTTTTAGATCTACTCGAGTGCACAGAAGTATAACTACACAATTCTGACTGAACTACTACAGACTGCATAATAACTGGCACATGGAGATCACTAAGACAAACTGACATGTCTGCAGAATATGACCGAACTTCTGTCAGAAATGTAATATTTCTGTGAAGTGACACTTTGTACTCAATATTCTCCAAGGCAATTCTGCATTCATATAATAATAGCAACAGCTTAATTTCATACTAAGCAGAAACTAAAATGTTCATTTTGTACATGCCCTAAGGAGTTGTTAGTCATTTAAGAATTTGTTACAAAATGCTATCATCAAATACAGGGTCTTCATGAAACGACTAAACATTTCAATTTACACATTTTCTTTGTTTTTGGTAGGACATTTCTGTCCTAGGTGCATAAGGTTGCAGCACGTAATGCTAGGAATTGAGACCAACGCATTAGCTGTGAAGATGATGTCCTACAATACAAAACACAGGGTATTTATTCCAAGATATTTTTTTATTAAATTTTAAGCATCATGCAAGCACATAAAATTACTAACAACACTTTAATAGTCATGATTCCTGACAACAATATTTATGATAATTAAAGCAACTGCTTCTGTGTTCAATAATCTGAAGGGTGTTGCTAGATGTAAGCAAACGGTAAGCACTCATGTGGCAGCAGCATTTCGAAGACATCCAACAAAGTCAATTTATCTCCAATCCTGATGTAAAGCTGTCAAGATACATGTAAAACATCTTTGTAATTCTGTGAACTGTTTCCCTCACATGTTACATGTTTTCATCAGTGCATAATATTCGTTTTAAGTCTCAACACCCCCTATCACACTATCAAACACAGAAATGGCTGCAAGATTTGACGTTCTCACAGCGATGTTACTGAAGATGCAAGTCTTCCGGGACGTGACACTGTTTCACTGGTGACAGGTCCCAACATTTTTTAAGGATCACAGAGCCTGCATCTTCAAGGTCAAGCAGTTCTTAAAATTCCTGTACCAAATTCATTATACAGTTTCCCAAGGCAACATCATGTACATTAAAATGCTTTCAGGAATTTGTTTACACTTCCACGACACTTTTAAATTACAGAACATATTCACAACAGACACTGTCTGTTCTGTACAGGAAGGGACCATCTTCACAAATAATGCTGCCAAATCAAACTCCTAGTGTTACTTTTTGCACGTGTACTAACATCAGAACAAATGGGTCTACAAAAACAAAATGAAAAAATCAAAAAATTAAAAAAGTCCTTCCATGAAGACTCTGTAGTTAATTTTATCAAGGAAATCATCATTGAATGAGGATTTCACATCTTAATAAGGTACATAAGTTTTGTTTTTATTCCTCATAATATACATATATTTTTTCTTGTTGAGAAGACATACATATGTATATAAAAAATTACAATCAGGACTTTTCAAATTTAAATATCTATCTTTACTGTTAAAACCAACTACCCTATCAGACAGCACTATTACTTGCATTAAGTTTAGCTCCAGTAAGATAACATTCTTCTGGGATGTGACACTGTCTAGTTAAGACATATGCATGCCTATCTCAAACAGAAGATCATAATCTTCATATTCATCACCATACAAATTCCAATCACTTTTCAGGAACACAGTCAATTTAAAAATCACAGAATCAACGGTGATACCTTGCCAAGGGTTATACAGCAACAATGTAATAACAAAAGCAGCTTCTTTTACCTTCTAAACGACTAAAAATGTAAGCATTATACAGCATGTTCATTATATGACACTGAATAAGCACTGGATAGTCTAGGTCGGCTTGCTGTAACAAGCATGTTCACGGGTCACACTTTGAACACTCTGTATAAGAGCGAGTTCAGACCTGATATGTGCTCATGTATGCATGTCAATTAATGTGATATGATCCTGAGTGTGGGCATATGATCCACTTAAGATGGTCGCTCAGGAGTGGTTACATTACTGTGGTTCACACTGGGACACTTCTCACAATTTCTATCAATTACTAATGCATTTTTGAACTGAAAGCTGTAAAAGTAGCAGTCCTCCCTCATAATTATGATAGTGTCTCAAATATGCCAGTGTCCTTCTGAAGAAATGCTACAGTTGTCAGGAGTAAAGACTCATGGAAACATGAGGTGCTTGTTATGCCATTAGGCATAATGCAGATTATCTTGTGTGAACTACTGTAGACATGGCATGTCACTTCTCAAATGTAGCTGTTGCAATACACAAATGTCAGCTCATTTACTGGATGTTGCAAACTACACAGATCATTATGAAGCTAAGCACCCACCTGATGTCCAAGTTTCCTCATCGTTTGTGAATGATTTTCTGGATTTCCTAGACGCAAAAAACAGAAACATGTAAACCTCAAGGAACAAAAAGAAATGCAAATTTACATACAGAAAAATTATCACTTTCACTGCTCTGGGAACAACACAGGCCTCATGCTAAGCTCCTTCATTACCTGAAATGCATTAAAAACTGAAAATAATTTTCTACAAACCTAACACAAGCAAGGTGTGTCCCTGCACATATGTACCAGTTTGATACAACCTGCTGTTCAAAAACTAGAATCCTTTGTTGCAATTTTTTGAATGTCTAGGTTAAAGTGAGACTTAGGCTGACCATACGTCCCGTTTTGAATGGGGACAGTACCGTTTTTTTTGCTATGTCACAGCCGTCCCGTCGTTTTAGTAAAAATGCCATTTTTGTCCCTTTTTTATAAAAACTTTAAAATATGCTTAAATATAGGTCAATCATAATCTATAATCAAGTTTGCATCAATAGCTGCTATTGTAGGTACCAGTCATTTGTGTAACGATCTGTAGAGGCGCGTTGCTCAAGATCGACAATTGCCCATTGAATAAATAGTGTAACTTTAAAGTCAATGAAGTATTGAGAGAAAAGGAAAAATACGTGTTGGCAACACTTGCGCGGTTCTGTGAAGAATTATTGTTAAGTTCAATATGTTTATGTAATAAAACATTTTTTAAATGTCCTACTCTTTATGAACATCCCCCCCCCCCCCATCCCGTTTTTGTGTCAAGGAATATGGTCAGCCCAGTGAGACTACAACAATAAACAAAATTACTGAACAGAAAAATTATGGATAAATGTCTTTAATATGTTTTAGTTCATATATAATGAATAACTGTGTATGGGTAAACTCTCTCACAAAGTAAGATGTTCACTGCTGGTTGGTTCAGCCATGGTAAATATTTATTGCATGAATGTACTTTTTTCCAGCAGAACCATCAATAATAGCATCGTACTCAGAGTACTGTTTGGGAAAAAGGGGGAACTGGCAAGGCTCACAACTCCCAACCTGCAAACAACAAATCGACCTGCTTTCACTATTAAGTGATTTATAAGCAGAACGAACAAGATTTACATAATTTCATAAAAATTTCAGGCTTTTCTGTGACTGAGATTATGTACACGTTACTTTCAATATGCTGAAGAGTGTTAAACAGTGAAGTATACACTGCACCACTTTGCTCAAGTGTTAACACTTCTGCCTTGTGTTCTAGAAGTGTCTGGTTCAAATCTCGATCAGGACAATGACTGCCCTGATTTGTTAAACAGACACAGCATAATGTTGTCTGTTATACATAAGTTTATAAATATACTTTTAAAATGGGGGGGGGGGGATGTGGAGAGAAGATCATCTTGTAACTTTTAAACACAGACCTACAGTCTCGTTAGATGCCCTAGTAAGCAGAGTGACACATGCACAGCCACACTATACAGTAATACGGCATGACTGCAAATTTTATTCTCAGCAGATAATGGTGCAAACATTAAGGAACAAAAATAATGACAAAGTGCCACTCTGACAGACAGTACCTCGGTTTTCCCCTCTAACCACTTTTCCATACTCTTGCAACCACCACTGATGCTATAAAATCTTAATCAATTGGCATCATTGTTAAATAAAACACCTCTCTCTCACTAGCCAACAACACCCCCCCCCCCCCAAACAGGGGTGAATTATGGAATGAATCTGGTGGAGAAGACAAGAAATTTGACCAACAGCATAACCAGTTTAACTTCGCTTAACTACGAAGCCTAGTAATTGCACTTTGTTTCCAACACAAATCAGGAACCATAATGTATCACACTACTGCCACTAGGAAGAAAAAGACCAGTTCAAATGCCACCATGTAATTTTCTGAAAAACATGTAGAAGGTTTCACCATATGCAGGTCCTCAGATTTTGTCTGAGACACTCTGTACAGGACTGAATGTATAATAAATTAACTTCCTGTCCTGAAGTAACATAACAGTTCTGATCAGCTACTGTCATTTGAAAGTATTATATTGGACTTGAAATTTAGTAGCAAGTCCCAGTGTAAAACCTTGTAAAAATCTGTATGTATAACATAAAATGTTAACACGATTGTCCAAAACCACAGTATCATGTAAAGTGGAAACTGACAGTGTTCAACAGAAATAAAATCAGTGTAACAATACACATTAATCAGAACAACAACCAACAAACACTTCCCTCCTCCAAACTTCATAAATTACAATTTATATTATATAGTATCTAATTAATGCTCAGCTTACAGTCTTCAAATGAGCACAAACGATTTTACTGATTTAATGTGAATGTGACCCTTACACGCTTTCTTTCAGCCGACACGAGAGCAAGGGTGTCCTGCCCTGGCTACCGCAACGGTTGCTCACTGCTCCATACCACACAAGCAGCTGAACCACTCTGGCCTGCTGATGGAGCGCAACATCGTTTCTCAGGGCAACATAATGTAGTGCAGTGTCACCTGTGTAGTCACCCTTACTTACGAGATTAATGTTCCTCCTCTCTGCTGCTTGGAGGAGGAGCTGCACCAGCAGAGGGTCACAAGACTCCTTGATAGCCATATGCAGTGCAGTCAGGCCACCAGAACGTTCCTACACACAACACGTAAAATCAGCATAATCTTAAATGCCTTGCACTTACTCAATAGCCGAGACATAAAAATGTTACTGCATAGTGCACGTCATCTTCACAAACATATGTTTTCAGTCTTGCTTCCACCGCGATGTTGATGAGATCTGCGCTCTTCTGGGATATTACGCGGCGTCGTGTGGCAATTGTTTACCACATGATGCCACGTAATACCCCAGAAGAGCACAGATAAGTTTACAGGTTTTCATAGCAGGTGTTGTGCAGATGGTTGTCTTTTGGGTTTTTACTCCAGGTAGTATACATATACAGGATGCAGTAACTAAATACAATGTACAGCATATAACCAAATATAAAGAGCATATCTTTACCTTGTACTTTCCAAAAATGTTTCTCAACACACACCAAAGCGAGTGATCAAATATTAACAATTTCCCTTCAAAAATTACCCTTCAATTCTTCCAATTAAAGTGGATTACCCTACATTTTCTCTTCTTCAGTTGATTTCATGAAGAATAGTACCAGAATTAATGTAACATAATGGTTTGTTCCTCCCCATGGGAAAAATATGAACCCTGTGATTTTGTCTGTATTAACTGCACTCTGAGGTTATGTAAACTCCATGGATTGCACGGGGACTTCAGTAACACCAGCATCTGTTATTGTAGCAGTTTACATCCTACGTAATATAAACTATGCCTCACCAAAGAAAATACAATTTTTCATAATTTCGTTTTTCTACAGCCCTGAACCTGTAACTCAAAAGTTTTCCACTCTTCTGTATATTGTTCTTTTGCACATCACTGTTGATGCAGGACAATTTTTACAAAATATTTGGTAACATTTTCTCCATGACACATGTACTTTGCAGAAGTACTGCTCAACAGAAAACACTTCTCACATGCAATGATCTACTGTGCAAGACACAAAGTTTCTAGTGCAGATAAAATGATGCAACTCTTGGCCAATGCATCTCACCTCAGGGAGCTCACATTTCCCTATTCTTGGAGAACCAATTAAAGATACACTCTCCACTGCACTGTACAGAAACCCGGAAGACTACTATTATTCGAACACCTTCAAGAAGTTGATAATTATTTGACTGGTCAACGCACTGCCTGCTTTCATGTTCATCATGTTCACACAAACCCCATTCTTAGACAGTTTTGTCCAGTTCACATTTTCATAGTCTGTTCTCTGAAATCTAATGTGAAATTATGTGACCTACAAGTGCTCCCAGCTGGTCTCTTCCCTTGAGGCTGCCCAAAGTAAATCCTGTATGTAATTCTTTTTCTTTTTATCAATGCATTCTCATGCCCCATTTATTTCATTCTTGACTTAAAAATCCTCACAATAAAAAATGATGCATACAAATTGTGACATGCATGTCATAATAGTTTCCTCAGCAATCCTTCTGCATCACTTTTACATCATATGTTCTGTCACCACACATTTTGCGGTATAAGCACAGGATATGTAACACATAGCCTCTTAAAGTGCAAAAGTAATGATGAAAAAGAAGAATGGTACACACCTGTGCAAGCACATCTGCACCTTGGCTCAGGAGAAAAGCAATTGTCCGGGAGCAGTTAACTTTCTTGGAGTGCATTTTTACTGCCACGTGCAGTGGGGTTCCTGTAAGAAAGGGCAGTTGTATACAATACTTATATTAGGTTTATATTAATGGCCTGACAACGACCAAATTAGGTCGAAACATGTTGCCACAGTAAAGTATATAACATACATTAATTGTGTGTGACAGTATGTAAATCATCCTTTGTTGCAGATACATAAGCAACACTTCATCTCTGCACATATAAATATACTACTGTTTAGCCTTCCAACAACCAAGCATACTAAATCACAGTAACAGCACACCATGCATGTGTGGCAGAATGGTTCCATCCATAACACATGCTTTCCCTCATGGTGCAACTCAAACCATTGCATTCCATGAAGAGTCAAGTCTTCTGAGATGTGGCACTGTGTTGCTGGGCCAATAGTTCCTGATGTTTTGAAGCATGGTACTTCCTCTATCTTCAAGGTCAAGCAGCCCCTACATAGCAACTTCAAAACATCAGAACCACTCGCCCGATGACACAGCGTCACATCCCGGAAGACTTGAACCTTCAGTAACATCGCTGTGAGAACTTCAAACCTCAAATTACATTCCATACTATGGAAATCTAATCTACCATAAGTTCAGCCAAAAGAAAGTGGTGTAAAATAAGATATGATAACACATCCCTACCTTCTCTGTAGTTGTGCTGGTTGATGTCAAAGCATGGGGCACTGTTGTGGTCTTTCATACTGAGAAGCTCAGCCAGTACATCCACATGGGAATCACCTTTGGCACACAAGATATGCAATAAAGTGTTCCCCTCTTCGTAAACCTGTGAATTTCAATAAAAAGATACTGAAGATATACATATTTTTAACCATTTAGTAAATAAGACTCGTTCCAATTTCATGGTTCAACCTTACCATGACTTATTTATAACATTCCTCGCAATTGGCCAGATCGTATGTAATAATTTTTTTTTTGCAGATCAATAAATGTAATTATATGTGGTCCTCAACAAAACCTATTTCATCATAATCATTGTTTTCAGATTTCATTCACAAAGTTGCTAAACTGATAAAAATTATAAATGGGACAAAACTGGTATAAATTATACACGAGATAAAACTGGTACGAATTTTATACAGGATAGAAATGGTACAAATTATACATGGAATAATACTGGTAAAAATTATACACAGAATAAAACTCCTACAAATTATGCACGGAATAAAACAGGTACAAATTATACACGGGATAAAACTGGTACAAATTATACACAGAATAAAACAGGTACAAAATATACAGGAGATAAAACTGGTACAAATTATACACAGGATAAAACTGGTACATATTATACACAGGATAAAATGGGTACAAACTATACACGGGATAAAACTGGTACGAATTACACACAGGATAAAACTGGTACATATTATACATGGGGTAAAGCAGGTACAAATTACACACTGGTACTCATTATACATGGGATGGAACTGGTACAAATTATACACGAGATAAAATTTTCCCATATTTCTTTCTTTTGCTGCAGGGAGGTTTGATAGCAAACTTTCTTCATTTACTTTACCTGGCAAATGCAAAAAAATGTATAATCTCAAATACAGTCAGTTCTGCTATTATGCATGTTTCATTAACACAAACTGGCCATAACACAAGTGATGAATAGGTGAACGCATTCACGTGATGGCTATTATGCGATTTCAGTGACCACTGTGAAGGATTTTTAAAGTCTACTATAAGGGTTTTTATTTCTTATTACGCCATTTTCTATAATGCAAAGTCTCACAAGAATGTAACTATCGTGTTATAGCTGACCTGACTGTACTTTAACTGAATAACAAAGAAGCGTGTGGCACATATACTAAAACTACTACGAAAATGTAAAATTAATAAATCCTGACTAAAGAAATATTTAGAATATGCATCCATTACCATATGCCAACTCTGCGTGTGCACACACACACACTCCCACTGACACTCACCTCATTAACAGGCAGACCCTTTTCCAGCATCACCTCTGCTATGAAACGAGCCACAAAAGGCGTATGATGTAAAAACATGCTGGCTAGACTTAATGCTGATTGGTTTTGGGCATTTCTAGCTACCAGAGCTCCTGAAATGTTCTTTAACATGCTGACCATTACATATATCTGCTCAAGCTTATGTTGGTGTTCATTGGCGATAAGGATCATCAGCTGCCTGAAACAGCATGAAAACTTGACTCAAGAGAAATTAATATATAAACAAAACATATTTTTATGTCTAAACAGGAAACACTTGTGACAAGTGAAACAGTACTTACAGGACAGGACAGTTACTTGAAAGGTCACCTATTCAATCTGGGACTAAAAACCGTGATGCATGTGAAAGTTTGCATGAAAGTAATGAAGCAGACTGACACGTCTTGTGCGACTGTTGGGTTTTAGAAGAAATAAGATTATCATCTAAGACTTCATTTCGTTCAGCCACGTGCTATAAAAAGGCCCCATTAAGCAAAGTCCCATGCTTTATTCAAGGTGCAGACAACTAGAGAACTAATTTCAGAAACGGGTGCTTAACAGACAACAGAAATGATGGCAGTGAAAAGTTGATCAGGACCCACTCCTTTAATAAATCAACCGTCTTTGCCTTCTGCTGTGTATGTAATTACTGCAATGTTCTGAAAGCAGTTTTAGAACTTCTGATGCACGGTAAGGTGTTATGGACACAAGTATTTTACAACATATGCAGCACGCTGTAACATCAGCTTTTAGTTCTGAGTATAAAACTGTGCATGGTAATGTTAAGACGTTTTGCATACTTGGAACGTTTCAGAGACCCAAAAGTACTTAATTTTCAGCCCAGTCTCCTTCCTTCAGAACACAAGGGAACCTTACGAGATCACCACACTGCCTGCCCATCCATGATGACAGCGGCAACAATGGCACTACTACTGCTACCACTACTACTACTATTACATTCATTATGGCCTAAAACTGCATCCAGCTTCAGACCTTGTGGCTGCCCACTGCAGACACATGACAGGCTTTTCTCATAAACAATTTCTAACATTTACAGCACTCAACCTCAAAACGGTTCACCATCCCTGGACTAACCTACAAACTACATAATCAAGAAACTGGTGTTCAACTCCAGCAGGGGCATAAGACTTTCCTCTTCTTTGAAGTATCCCCACACAATCTTTGGCCCACCCAGCCTCCTACCCAGCTGGCACCAGGAATTTTTTCCTCAGGGGTAAAATGGATCATACATAAAGCTGACCACTCACCTCCACCTACTGCTGAGGTTACGAATACCCTCATACTATGATTGGACAATGTTACCTTCTTTTACCTTTAACAGAACACCTTGTTAAACCTTAAATAAAAATGAGTTCAACACTGTATGCCTTCCAGAAACATGTGTACCCTATTACGAGTATGTAAATGAATATTGCCTTAATGTGGTCCCATATGGTTAAATGAGGCTGTCTGATCAGTATAGCTAAAAGAAAATTACTTTTTACATTGCAAGAATAGTCCTGATAAGTATAAACACAACTTAGCCAAAATTAAAGAAAAACTTACGTGTCACCATGTTCATCCCCTTTTGACAGCTGATCATCAGTCAACTTGGCCAGTGTCATCACTACACAGTCTTTCACTGCTTTGTCCACTTCTGCAGCCATTCGTTCTCGAGCTGACACAGCTACTGTTTCGGAATAACAGGGCCTCGCTGGATATTGGGCTGTTGAGGAGGCATACATGTGAAAGGCTGAACATTGCTCTGAATGATTACAGCTTGGGTATTTGTTGAAGATGCTAACTGAATGTTGTGGAGTCCTGGTTGTACACTGATGGCTGGTGTTGCTGGTTGTGTATGCCACAAACCAACAGCCAGTTGTGCTTGCTGCATACCTCTGGCTGGCTGTGCTGGCTGCAAACAGTTCGCTGACTGTGCTGGTTGCAAACAGTTGGCTGACTGTGCTGGCTGCAGACGGCTGGCTGACTGTGCTGGCTGCAGACGGTTCCCTGACTGTGCTGGCTGCAAACAGTTCGCTGACTGTGCTGGCTGCAGACGGCTCGCTGACTGTGCTGGCTGCAAACAGTTCAGTGACTGTGCCGGCTGCAAACAGTTGGCTGACTGTGCCGACTGCAGACGGCTGGCTGACTGTGCTGGATGCAAACAGTTCAGTGACTGTGCCGGCTGCAAACAGTTGGCTGACTGTGGTGACTGCAAACAGTTGGCTGGCAGTGCCAGCTGCAAACCCCTGGCTGGTTCATGTAACTGCATACTGGTGGCTGACTGTGCCAGCTGCAGACGGCTGGCTGACTGTGCTGGATGCAAACAGTTCAGTGACTGTGCCGGCTGCAAACAGTTGGCTGGCAGTGCCAGCTGCAAACCCCTGGCTGGTTCATGTAACTGCATACTGGTGGCTGACTGCACACTGACAGCTGGGTTTATGGGTTGCACTGATTGCATAGTGATGACAGATTGCGCTGGCTGAACCAGCCGCAACCTGATGGCCGATTCTGATGGTTGAAAATTCATGGACGGGTGTAATGCCAATGGATAACATGGATGACCGCAGCCTACACTGGAGGACACCAATTTGTTTAGACTCCGGTCATTCACACTCTGTGCAGAGCAGGACTGAACATCACTCAGGCTACCATATACTTTTTGCAGGTTTGACTCAATCTTCCACAATTCATTTTCAAATTCTGAATCCGATTTACCAGTAACTGAATCAGCAAGACTTGGCACTGGTGAGCTCGAAGGAGAACACTCAGACGAGTAACGACTTCCCGAGGATGGTGATGAGAGGCTTGCGATAGATTCTGCCTTTCTATATGGCAGAGAAATGGACAAAGGGATGGGCCAGGCAGCATCTGGACACAGTTCATTCTGTTCAGGATGCATATTTGGCAAGTTAAAGCAACTCAGATCATCTCTCACCCCTAGGTCGCCCAACTGTGTGTCACCTTCCCTACAAAGGAAAGCTACAATTAGTAAGAGCCACACTTATCTGACCATTGTAAGACTTCATCATGTTATGCAGGCACCTGCAGTATATTTGTTACTATGCTCTGATTCATCTTGACTTACTCTCAATTTCTAATGCAACTGATGTGTTAATGACCACTATAAAAAGCAGCCAAACAAGCAATGCAAAAACTAGAGGTGGACAGATCTAATTGCAACAAGCCAGAAGAAGCTGAAGTTATAGACTCATACAATGTTTTAGAAAATCTTGACAGGTTTGCAACTTGTAAAAACTTGGAAGATAATGTGGACATCCATAAGGCCTGGGAAAGTATGAGAGGTAAAACTAAAGCTTCAGCCACAGTGGGTTTAGGTTATTAGTATGAGTAAAAGTGGCATGATGGTTGGATCCAACATACTACAGCTAAGAACCCAAACAAAAGAAACGGATATATATACAGAGTCCTTATTTTATTTGACAACTATCATTTGTCATTTACCGCCACTACTCCACCATGCATGCAAGCAATTAGCTCAGTGGACCACATTAGTATGAGAAATGAATTTAAAAGAAAGTGGCTACTGAGAGGTGTAAGAAAAAATACTGACCCCACATAAGTAAGTAAATGCACATTGAGTATTTGGGCATGTGTAATGCGCCAAAATAGCAGACATTTCAGAAACAGAACACAGGGACTACTTGAAAGACAAAATTAAAGCAGCATTTCAGGTTAGATTTTACTATTCACTGAAGTATAATATAAGATACATTTTTTTTTAAAACTGTGCTACAGTACAGTCAGTGCAATGCAAGCATCTGCGCTAACTGCAGTCATCTCATGAGCAGAGCTGAGGTAACAGTGTTACAGCCCCGCATGTACCGTATGGTCTGTGTTGTGATTCAGCTTTCTTTCAAGTTCAATGACTGTCATAGTTTGTAAGTGGTTGTAATTATGATGTGTTCTTGTCACTGCTGTGAGTTAATTTACACACAAGCAGTAACACGATTCAATGAAAACACTCCTAAAATCATAATTCACAACAGCATGAACAAAGTGTACAACCATAACAAAACATACACGTTACATGAAAAATATAACAGCAGCAGGTACAATGGACTACAACATTCATCAGTGATGGACCACCTTGGCAACAAAAATGCAGTCCCATAGTGACATCCACACACACTGTAACTGATAATCAAGATGAATATGGACACAACACAGACCGAAAACTGATTACATTTTTCTTTTACGATAGAGCGAACACACTGTGCCCATAACAGTTTGTCAAAGATATCTGGCTGAAGATGGTATATTAATAATGATTAACGTAGCAGCTCTTTAATACGAAAAATATTCATGTAATATATTATTGTATATGACTGAAACATGTCGACCTCGGTGGACTAGTGGTTAGCGTGCTCGCCACTGGACCCAAGGTTCGCGGGTTCAATCCCGGCCGAGGTCGATGGATTTTTAAGGGTGATAAAAATCCGGAGCACCACTTCCTTCGGAGGGGAAGTAAAGCCGTTGGTCCCATGTCGTAGATTTATGACATGTAAAAGAACCTTACGGGCATGAATAGAAATGTTTCGTAAGCAAAATTCAACCCCAATTTCTCACCCAAGATGGCCAGATGGCTCTGGCGGTCACATCAGGATCGATAGAACAGCAGCGCGGCCAGTTGGCCAGTCACCAACTGCCACGAATGCGCACGACCCAGTAACCTCGGAAAGAGGAGGCCTGAGCCCATATAGGGCTGTTGAGCCATGGTTATTATTATATTATATGACTGAAACATATAGTAACACTTAAATAATGAAACGTAATGCCACAATAATAATAAACAACATAAAGCGATATTTTAAGCTGGAAAGCTTCATCAACGATGGATAGTGAAGATCGTGGTTCAGACTAACAGTGTGTTACTGCTGCTGCTGCTGTTATTATTATTATTATTATTATTATTATTAGTAGTAGTAGTAGTAGTAGCAACAGCAGCAGCAGCAGTGTTGTAGTCACATAATTATCATCCAATAAATGGGGACAGCACAGCTTGGCCTTTACTGCTCTATAGCGCAGTACCACCAAAGGCAAACATGCACCAACAGAAACTCCACATTATAACAACACCTGTCATCTGAGGCTGCTCACCTTTCTGGCAATACAGTTACCTCAGACCACAGAGTTTTAACTTTTCCCAGTAACCATTTCAGGCCACACAGTTCATCACATGCAAATTGTCAGAACTGTATGTAACCAATGCACATACTGAGGTCTGGGTGCATTCATTAAATCTGAAAAACACCATTCCTTATACATTCTGTCTTTTCTGCTATTGTATGGAATGTCCAGTTCAAAGTGGAACCCACTCATATAATCTACAAACCCACTTACAGAGTGCAGAAATAAGTTTCAAAAATAAAGTAACAAACACTCTGACACCCAGAACTTTATTCTAGCTTCAATGTATGCGTGGCATGTGGGTAGCAGATGGCACACATCAAACATCTAGACCAGTGGTATTCAACCTGGGGTATGCGAAGACATCTTAGGGGGTACATAAAATTAAAAGAAATAAATATATTATTTCATGATAAACACTAAATAATCAGGGCCAGATTTAGGATTAGCCACAAGAGACCCGGACGTAAGGACATGCGATTTGGGAGTGCCATATTTCTCTCTCTCTCTCTCTCTCCTTTATGCGATTCTTATCTGGGCGGCTAGTTTCATTTTATTCCACATAGTGCATATAATATATTTGTTATTTAATAGCTTGACTCTCCTTTTTCTCATTTAAAACTTATTTAATACATTATTTTGGATGTAATTTATTTAATTATTTTAGATGTAGATTATAGACTATGTATAACTTGAATTATGCACCAACAACTTTGGGGGTACAAAGTTGAAGAGAAATTACATCTAGGGGTACGTGAACAAAAAATGTTGAATACCACTGGTCTAGACAGTCACCATTGATATTAAGCATTTATCCCACCATGCCAAGTATCCCGGTGTGGAAGAAATTCGGGTCGAGTGTCTGTAGCCAAGAGGTGACAGCTTGCTTCATGTTGGTGTCTGCTGAAAATCGCTTTCCAGCTTGGTCCAAAAGAGATAGAAATCCCTTAGCCCTGTACTGCTAACTAGATTTGCAAGTGGTCATGGTGCTATGACTGGGGAGGTTATAGCCAAACCTCCCTACAGTCCCAATCTCATGCCCAGCCATTTCCACCTTTTTCGACCCTGCATATAACACCTGGCTGTCAAGTGATTTGCAACAGACACCAACATCAAGCAAGCTGTCACCTCCTGGCTACAGACACTTCACACCTATTTCTTCTATGCTGGGACAGAGGTCTTGGGGGTCACGGTGGGAGAAATGCTTACACGTCAATGGTGACTACATGACGGTCTGATGTGTACCATCTGTGTATATATCAAAGTTAGAATAAAATTCTTGGCATCTGATGTTACCTTATTTTTTTAAATTCCTTTGTATATTAATAATATCTATGACACAGGGCATTTTAATATTGTGGCACTGCTTACTGCAGAGTGGACGACACTGTTGCTGCATGACACTCAATGATGCCACCAGCTCTATAGTGTTAGTCTTGCTGAGTCCCATGTTTAAGAAAAACTGGTATCACTTATGGATCTTGCTACTCACGTGTTTTCTGTCCTTCCTTTATCCACATTATTGCTGTCACAATTCAAATATATATCAAGATCCTCTAGCCCCAAATCTGGCAATGGGCACGACTCTTCACCATACAGAGAACCTCGTGAAGATGGCTGCAAAAAATTGTTGTTTGGTTCTGGTAAAGATGATTCTTCACCAAATGGAAATTCTGTTGCAGACTGCAGCAACAGATTGTTGTTTGGTTCTGACAAATCCTACAATGAAATTTGTCTGTGTTATTATGATACAAATAATAAACAAATGACCTGCTATCGTATCCACAACACGTGCTCACTATTGGCCCTTTAACTCAAAACTTCACAATCTTGTTCCACAAGATCCAGTTCAATATTATTTCCTCGTCTACGCCTTGGTCTCCCAACTGGTCTCTTTGTTTCAGATTTTCCAACTAAAATGTTGTACGTGTTTCTCCTTTCTTCCATGCATGTTACACGTATTACCCACCCCATCCTTTTGTACTTAACACCCTGTTACATTAATCAGGTAATTTTCTCATAATTTTCTCACTCATCTCATTCTTCACATTTTGTGTTCCATCCAAATAATTCTCTTGCTTGTAATCAGGGCCATTGCAAGCCATGTCTGGGCCCAATGCAAAAACACATTTTGGGGACCTACCTCTGCAGAGAGCAGAATGTAAGAACAGATACACAAAATGTCTGACATACAAATTTTGCCCCACCCCCCAAATGGTGGGGGCCCATGCAGCAGCACAGATTGTGACACCCTTAAATTGGTCCTGCTTGCAATATCATAAGCTGAAGAATTCCACCATGCAACATCACTGCATAGTGACTAAAACACACAATTAGGGCATACAATGTTATTGTGTGATAATTAATCAAAAATAATATTCAGAAAAAAGGATGACTGTAACATTCTCTCATTGTAATGAACTTAGTCTGTTTTATGGCCCTTCTAAGAATTACTGGGAACTGCACTGCACTGTCAGCAGCTATATCTATCGCTACACCATCTACGTCAGAATGACGCTTCTCATAGCATCACTGCATAACATTACAGAACACCTGAATCTTCAGACACAGTATGCCTATTTCCACAGTCACTTTTTAAAAACTTATTGCCAGTGTCTAAAGCTGTTCCCCACAAAAAAAAATGTGATGACCACAGCAGTGATGCACTTTTAGTGACACTGCATTCTAATAATTCCCTTTATAGTACACCTTCTACTGGTGCAACAGAATCTACCTACTCCTGAAACACCATTTATATCCTGAGTTATACTCCTGATCAACTGTATCAAATTTACGATCAGCAACTAATGCTTGCCACTTGTCAAAACATTATGCATCTCAACAGGCATGCATTTGTTCACAACTGTAATGCTGAACATGTCTTAACCATGATTATGTTGACAGAACTACAAGAAAGGTTATAATTAATTTCCCATAACCTGCATGGTATTTATTCTCAATTTCCTTCCACATATGACTATGTACGCTCTTCATCAATGTCATATTCTCATTTTCACTCCTTAAATTAATATTACACGCACATTCATAGCAATTTATGACAGATGTTTAATATGTAAGGTTCCCTAGATCATAAAAATTAAAAGAGAATTACACTGAAATATGTAGCTCTTTTATCACATAAGTATCATTCCTTTCACCATAATCCCCAAGCAGACTGATGCAATTTCCTGTCATGAGTTCACTAATTCCACTGCAGTACAAACTGGGCTCTTGCCAGGACATGGGTGGACCAGTTCATTCTTTAAAACCGAAGAAGCTGCAATGCAGTTTGGGGCACTGACACAACACTTGGCAGGTCGCCAATTCCAAAGTAATTAGGAGGTGGAAATGGCTGTTCATGAATGGCTGAAAATGGTACCTGATTTCTACCACTGATGGAATTTTCAAACTAATACCAATATGGGACTAACACACGAATGTGCCCGTGGATTTTAATAAAATATAATGGTACTTCAGTGGAATAAATGACCCATATTTAACAGCATATTGACTTCTCACTTAAAGTCTTTATGATAAAGGGATCCTCACATATTGAACATCGTTTGTATTGTAACTAAAAACATTCAAAGGATTTTGATTCCATCCTCCAGATATCAGACACGGAGACACCGGGGTGGCCTCTGCATTAATAGGAAGGTTTAAAATATTGAGACACCATCTTTCCAGAGGCTACAAATATGGACAATACATGCCACAGATAAAAACAGGACAGAAAACCTCAAAGCTATATCTGTAGTACAAACAGACAAGGCAACTCCACCTGTAATACTAGTAAACACTATACCAACACATGCACTTCCTATTGAAACATTAATAGTTTTAAAAATATATGTAAAATATTAAATGTATTAATTATATGTTAAAATGTAATATTTTCACACATAAAAGTGATCAAAACCGTGAAGACTGCAACACTGCATCTTACCTGCAGGAGATAGTAGTGTAACTAGGGTAAATACATCATCGAGAACAAAACAGTAAAATGTCTTTAAGTGTGACACCCGTTATATGAACAAAGGTGAAGAAGTACAGCCTGTCAATCACAACAGTGTTTATATTACTTTATTCTTGCTACATGTTTCGGCTTTTCTGGAAAGCCATCATCAGGCAGTTAAAAAATACACAAAGAAAGACAATTTAAATACAGTCCATTAGAACGATACTCCTTCAAATAACTGAGATCTCAACTTTACAGAAATAGGAGCTGTGTAGGCCGAAAGTACGTAGAAATCAAGAACAGATGAGGTATGATGAACAAAATAACTACCGAAAAAACTATATAGTATACCTTACCTCTCCAGCATTGATCAAAATTAAGAAACAAAATTAAATACAAAGTAAGATACAGTATTCTTTTTAATGTCATGCTTATCTTATATATTATTTTAAGAAACATTCAGGATTTTGAACTTAACGAGATTTTACTTACAGAATGTACCCCGTGAGGCTCATTTCATTACTGAGGAACTTCATTTAACTGCCGAAGTACTGGACTGCAATTTTAATACATATATACCATTTTAATACACATTCTTGATTTTCACCTAGTCTTGGCCTATACAACTGCTATTAACGTAATGTTGGGTGTTCAGTTATTTGAAGGAGTATCTTTCTAATGGGTTGTGTTTAAACTGTCTTTCTTCGTGTGTGTATGAATTGCCTGATGATGGCTTTCCAGAGAAGTCGCAACATGTAGCACGAACAAAACAATACAAACACAGCTGTCATTCATACTCTGTACTTCTGCACAGTTGTCCAAGTGTGAAATGTGTAATACTGCAAGAAGTATATCTGTGTAAAGTATGACAATGATGGGTATGTAGAGAAAGGTCAGGCAGGATGGCATTTAAATTGTTTCACTAGCTTATAAACATGCAAGAAAATTAAACATTACTTTGAGGTGTACAACTTACATTAATGTTGAAATGCACAATTGCAGATGGGGACACACTATATGAGCAGTCCGTCGGAGCAAGTGACTCTGCGACTATGCCCCCTCCATTACACCGAAGTTTTGATGAAACTTGCTACATAAACCAAAAGACAGCCACATTAAATAAATAATAATAATAATTCTTGGCTCAACAGCCCTGTATGGGCCTGGGCCTCCTCTAGCCTCCTCTTGTCGAGGTTACTAAGTCATGCGCATTCATGGCAGCTGGTGACCGGCCAGCTAGCCGCGCTTAGTGTTCTATCGATCCTGATGTGCACGCCAGAGCCATCTGGCAGGCAGTCAGGAGACTTGGATGAGAAATGGAGGCAATTTGGCTTACGCAACATTTTTATTCATGCCCGTAAGGTTCTTTTACATGCCGTAAATCTACGACATGGGACCGACGGCTTTACTTCCCCTCCGAAGGAAGTGGTGCTCCGGATTTTTTATCATCCTTAAAAATCCATCGACCTCGGTCGGGATCGAACCCGCGAACCTTGGGTCCAGTGGCGAGCACGCTAACCACTAGTCCACCGAGGTCGACAACATTAAATAAATGCAAGCCACTAATCAAAACTAAACTTCACACTTTTAAAAATTAAGAACAGTTTCTAGATTCATAAATGTTACATACTGCAAAATGTCTGCATGAAAGGCCAACTCATCTGTGTGAGCTGTAACCACCATACAAAGAGCTACCAATGAAAAAGCAGGAAGATTTTAGTGTCCTCATACTTCTCTTTTATTGTGTGAAGACTTTACTGCCCTCCACAAAACATAACAACATTTCCTCTGCTTGCATGATGCAGTGAGATGTCATGGATTTCATTATCTCACATGCCTCTTGGCACATCTGAATACACCACAATGGAATCTTGTCATTTACAGTACTTCACGTTAAATACTTGTAGCTCACATAATGTGTTACAACACAGTTTTTTAATGCCTGTACAGAAACTGTTCTATTAGTAAACATATGTTGTATTTCTTTGTATCAGATGTGCAAAATGAAAAATCCAAAATGTGACACTGCCCCCTGACGTGACCTAAGCAATAGTTTTATTATAGCATTTCTAAAAATGATTCTAATATAACAAACGTCTTCTTTTCATTAATTTATGCCCTGCACACAGCACAGAACACCTTTTCTGCTCCTCCAGTGTAGAAAATTAAAATGATCATCAAGTGAAAATAAAACAAAAATTAAAACTGTCATCAAATTAAAACACAACCAAAATTAAAACTGTCAATGACTGAAACTACACCCACGAATATCAACACCCGATTGTGAAATATGTCTGCAGAAACTAAGCAAAACTCTGAAAGTCACTGGTCAACTTGCACACAAGTAACATCGAAACTTGGCACCACCCAAACGTAAGTCCAGCTCACTACTAAAACCGGCTCTGGAGTTGTATTCAGGATGCCAGTACCAACATAAACATTCTGTTCTGAGAAGTGGTGGAAAATTATAAAGAAAAACATTCCCAAACTTGGCTAAACTGAAACACGACTAAAAATGGAATACATGTGATACGGAACTGATGAAGAAACTTTACTGAGGCTCTGTTGATGAACCAAGACAATGTAGCCAGAAATCCACACTGGCCAATGTACAAAATGTAAGTTAAAAGCACCTTCTGTGACAGAATAATTCAAGAAATTTGCTATTTTCAAATATTTTATGTCAAACATTATGAGGAAATTTTGCTTTACATACTGCTTTTCCTCTGACAATATTTCTAGTGTTTGTCAATGTCAACATAAAGAACTTCTGGCATGTTTTTCTATTTCAAATCCAAACATACGTGCCTAACAGGAGGCTTTGTTCATCCAGAGTGGTGTGCACATCCTGATACAGGAAAGGTTTAAAATAAACAGTATGCCAAGATATTCCGTGGCACTCCAGGGAACATGTAACTGAGTATGTCACTGCATCATGGATGATTTACATGTTACAGGCATACAATCATTACATCGCTAGATAACTTACAGGATATGGTAGATCACTGCGTACGCGGTGTCTCTCATTTCCCATTGGACTGCGTTCACATAAGTCTCCTTTATCACCTCCTGATTGAGTGATTGCCAAATTCTTCAGCTGATTTTCAACATCAGAAACTGAATCAGGCAGAACATTAATGTTTAAAACAGGTGTTTTTGTCACTTCTTGATGTTCTGCACATTCATTTTCCCGGTCTTCATCGCTGCTCTCATCATCCAACAGATCCCTCCCCTTATCTTGTCTTTTGCTGAAATCTTTCTCTCTTTCAGTGACGCTGACTCCATTTGCAATTTTGATCTCATTCTCCCTTCCTTTATTTGGAACAATGACATTTACTTCTTTTTCATTATTTTCAGTCACAAGAGCAGTTTCATTCCTGCCGGTGTCATCACCCTTGGAAATTTTAGTCTCGCCACTTTCAGCAGCCATGGCAATCTTGTACTTGCGACAGTCTGTATCAGCCACAGTCACAGTGCCGATTTTGCCATTGCAGTCATCACTTGAAGGCAGCTTACTAAAACCGGAAGGAAAAAATGATAAGTAAAGAGGATGTGGGATGAGATGTTTCCACATACTTATTTATAGTGGTGACAGTTCAATCAGGCTGCAATGGAAGCTGTACCATCATTCTCAATGTGATTAGCTCTCCACTGCCATCACCGGTTCAACGTATTCCCTGCACCGTGCTTTCACTTACACATTCCGAAATGTTTGAGGAACATTCTACAACCAAACCCACAAATTTTTACTCATACATGTATCTACCATTCCCTTTCATGTTTTAAACAAGAACAGTTTTATTTCTTGGCCAGATTTGAGGTTCTTAGTGATGACTACAAAGATTACTGTCTTCAGGATGCAGGTAGTAAGTTCCTTTGAAATACAGGTAAATTTCTACCACACTACAGGCCACCATATCTGTGAAGACAGTAACCTTTACTTTTTGACGTTTAATTCTCCATCAAAAGCACACCTTCTGTCCTCATCCTTTCACAATGATCTACTCAAAACCACAGAATGCTTCTCTGATAGAACTAGTCCTCTATGATACTAACTATTCTTTGTTATTCCTCAATTGCTGCATACCATACCCAGAAATAATGCGTCTACTGCATCCCCAAACAATTATCGTTAGGTTGTCTTTCAGTTTACATCAATTTAAAATTACCATCACAACAATTCACAAGCATAAACAGCAGAGATTTTCTCTTCACTGTAGTGTTCTAGACCAGCGGTCGCCAACCATTCGGACCTCACGGACCACTAAACTCACAATTTTGAATCCCGCGGACCACTAACATGAATTTTCTTTAAAAAGGTACAAACATCTATAAAATAATGATCATAAAAGTTTCATTTTATTAATATGAAATGCACTTGTTTAATTACAACAAAATTATTAGTGTGATATTTGTTGCTGCTTGTTTGGAATAAGTATAATAAACATAATGTCCAAATTTCTCCACGGACCACCAAAATTTTCTCGCGGACCATCAGTGGTCCGCGGCCCACCGGTTGGCGACCGCTGTTCTAGACTGTTTCTGGGACCCACCCAGAGTCGTATCAAATTTGCATCAACAGCCATTTCCCTGTGTGGTGGCCAGCACATTATGCTCACCACTCACCTCCATCTAGTGCTGAGGTTCAGTATCATGGAGCCATACCTCCATTCTCCCAGACTTCTTCATGGCAAAGTGCTTAGTATACACTAACAACTTTACTTTATAAATGATATTTGAAATTGTCATGGCAGAGAAGATTGATACATGAGAATGAGAAGGGATGAAGAGGGAGGAGAAGGAGATGAGGTGGAGGATATGGAAGAGGAGGAGGAGGAGGAAGAAGAAGAGAAATGGTGACTGTAATATACATCCAAACACTGGAACAGCTTAAATGTACAAAGCTCTTCAACCTCAAAAGCAAAAGTTACACGTTAATGCAGTGTTTATGAAAAGGGGCATGTGTTTCTGCTGTTAACTGACCTCTTCAAAGTCTCTTCAAGCTCTTCACC
This sequence comes from Reticulitermes speratus, assembly GCA_021186555.1. Classification (NCBI taxonomy): domain Eukaryota; kingdom Metazoa; phylum Arthropoda; class Insecta; order Blattodea; family Rhinotermitidae; genus Reticulitermes; species Reticulitermes speratus. The sequence goes on along the minus strand of JAJKFL010000013.1, from coordinate 5,267,691 downwards.
TCTCAAACATTTTACAGACTGTTTATGAAGTAAATACTTTCCATGCTACATCAAGCAAACTATAGGCTCTGAATTTGCTTGAATATGGGTTTGCAAAATATTCAAAATATTGCACTGCACCATAACCTGCTGACTATACCTGAATACGATACACACTACTCTCCCAAATGAGATGATGTCATTACAGGACAGTCACAAAAGATGTACGCCGTCTAAGAGAGTGGTATTCAACCTTTTTTGTTCGCGTGTACCCCCACATATAATTTCTCTTCAACTTTTTACCCCCAAAGTTGTTGGTTCATAATTCAAGTTATACATAGTCTATAATCTACATCTAAAATAAGTTAAATAAATTACATCCAAAATAATGTATTAAATAATAAGTTTTAAATGAGAAAAAGGAGAATCAAGCTATTAAATAACAAATATATTATTGCCTATCATATAAAAATTAATAAAGGAACAAAGGTATTTTAGCAAAGCAAAATTATATGCACTATGTGGAATAAAATGAAACTGGCCGCCCAGATAAGAATCGCATAAAGGAGAGAGATAGAGAAAAAAAACTGCGCTCCCAAATCGCATGTCCTTACGTCCGGGTCTCTTGTGGCTAACCCTAAATCTGGCCCTGATTATTCAGTGTTTATCATGAAATAATATATTTTATTTATTTTACATACCCCCTAAGATGTCTTCGCGTACCCCAGGTTGAATACCACTGGTCTAAGATATCTGATGTGTTCACAGTGGTGTTACTGAGGACTTAAGTCTTCTGAGATATGGCAATGTGTCGCTGGGCGAGTGCTTCCCAACGTCTCGAGAACTGTAATGCCTTCATCTTCAGCGTCCAAGCAGTCCAGTACGTGATGTAAACCTGAACCTTGATGAAGGCACTACACCTCAGAACATAGGTAAATAACTCACCTATCCACACAGCAGCACATCCAAGAAGACACGATTCCTCATGTACAAATGCTGAAACTCAAAAAAAGACTTCTGATATTTCACAGCAGGAAGTCTTGAACATTTTAGAATGGAAAATTAAACTTACCTGGGGTCAATTCTGCCTACATCTGCTGATGTTAATTCAGGCTGACTCTTCCAATTCACTTTGCATATTTCAGTCCCTTTCAGTCCAAACTTATTTTCTTTCTTTCCGGCAGTTTCCCACCTCATTTTGCAGTTGTATCTTTCATGCATATTCTTCAAATCTGGTAACAGAAGAATATTAAGTATACTCTGTTATTTTAGTACACTGCTTTGGGGGGGGGGAGAGAGAGAGGCTATAAAATGCCTGAAACAGCAGCACAAATTACAGTGTAACAATAAGTAAGTCCAATTCTCATTTCAACATGCTTCTCACATACAACTTCAAAAAATGTGACCAAAGGTTTACAGAGCAGAGAAAATTTATATTATGACCTTCCAGATTATGGCGCCATGTACAGTACACTAAAAGGTGGCCAGCACTGTTTTGGAAAAACATGTTGCCCCATTGATTTCAGGCTTCCACGGGTCAAGATTCCTACCCGTGAAGATGGGACCGATACGTTGTCCCGAAACGTTGGTAAATAATTACCACACGACGCCGTGTAATAACCCAGAAGACCACAGATTTCATGTTGCCCCATTTTCCACGTAAACGTATGTTAAATATAACAAATGTATGTTAAACAGGAAATGCAGAGGAGTCGGCCAATGGATGGCAGCAGACACGATGTTGACAGGCCCAGAAGCACTGTGATTTATGTAAGGTTATGTAAGGACACTGTCACTACCTCACACTATACAGCATCAAACGGCAGTATTATTAATGAACAATGAACTGACAAGGATGTGGAAGGAGACTGACAAAGTCAAAATATCAGGAACATCCCTAAAATGCCAAAATTATATTCACGAAGAAATTAACAACAGACTGAACTCTGGAAATGCCTGCTATCATAAATCCAGAACCTTTTGTCTTCCAGTCTGCTATCCAAAAGTATACACAATTATAATTTTTCCAGTTTTTTTTACAGTTTCAAACTTCGTCTCTCACGTTGAAGGAGGAACATAGGCTAAGGGTAATCTTAATTCATACCACTTTGATAATAAAAATTATTGGGAGAAAAAATACCGTCGATCATAACTAAGAAATGTTTTATTAAATATATGATACACCTGCTTACAACACGTTTCAGCCAAAATGGGCCACCGTCAGGTAAGACACAATATCAAAATATACTAAGAAAAATTATTGCACTATAAGTTGTTTGAATTTAAATGAGATCTCGTTTTTACAGTTAACCAATTTATATTGAATATTCAATATTCCACACACACATACACACAGTCCAAACCGGTTATAATGACATCGGTTTATGCGACGCCTTGTATATAATGTTAGATTTTCTGTGGTACCAATTAATTCCTCAGTGTTAATCATAAGATTATATTCCTCGGTTATAACAACACTCGTTTATAACGACACAAAATATTCAGTCCTTTTCATGACGCTATAACCAACTTCGATTCTGTGTGTGTGTGTGTGTATGAAACCATTAAGTATTAAATAAACCTGTGTTTGTTCATGAAGCCTCTAATTTTTCTTTGTTCTTAGTACGAAATATCGTGTTATCCAGCTATACTGCATGCATTTATCATGATATATAAATACCTGTTCTCATTTCCACAGGCTGTCACTAACTGCAGTTAGCCTAGCCAACAGTACAACGTTTCAGCAACATCTGTACTGCACGGGCATGGAGCCGTTCATTCAACGAACACCTGAAAAGTGAAAGAACATAATAAGTCATGATATAATTGACTATGAAGGAATTAATTACCGTCAAACGAAATTAGTGTGTATTATATACAGTTGAACTCGGTTATAACTTAATGAATATGTTGTGTCGTTATAAACGAGTGTTGTTATCAACGAGGGGTATAATGTTACGGTTAACAGTGAGGAATTAATTGGGACCACAGAATATCTGACGTTATAAGCGAGGTGTCGTATAAACCGTGTCCTTATAACCGGTTTCGACTGTACTTTATTCTAGAAACATGTTTCGCCCAAATATGGTCATCTTCAGGCCAATAATATAAGATTTATAAGAAGTACTGTATAGTATTGTATTAAAAGATGTTAATAATTCTAGTACAAGATATTAAACATACAAAGATATAAAAGACAAAAGCGCTAAGTTCACCATAGAACAGACCTTTAAAGCCCAGAGGGGGTGAATAGGTATAGATAGCTCTACTCGTTCTTTAACATGGGCTCTAAGGGTGGGTGGTCAACGCCACGCCCCGGCCGCTTTACCCCGGGAAAGAGACCCGGTAGTCATTGTACAGGAGACTGGGTGGGCTCCAGGACCGGTCTGGACCGCTGCGGAAAATCTCGCCCGAAACCGGGATTCGATCCCCGGACCGTCCAGCGCGTAGTGAGCCGCTGTACCGACTGAGCTATCCCGGCCAACAAGATACTAAAGATATACAAGATATTAATACTTTTAATACAATTGTACCATTTATGAGTTTTATTGGACTGAAGGTGAGCAAATTAGGTCGAAATATGTTGCCAGAATAAAGTATATAATATGCACTAATTGTCTTTGATCATAATTAATTCCTTCAATATTGCAATCAACACAACGGGATGAGAAACACAAAAACTAAAATTCACTACTTTCTACTTTATTTTGAGCCCCGTATAATATTAGTTCGCAAAATAAATAACAAAGCCCAACAGTTACCCTGAATACATCATAAAGGCAAAGTTTTCCCTAGAACAGGCCATGAAGGCCCAGAGGGGGAGTAGAGGTATAGCTCTACTCTTTCTTTAACCCTGGCACTAGATGGGGGAGGGGGCACGCGGTGGCGCAGTTGGTTGAGGCACTGCGCTACAAGCCGGAACGTCGCGGGTTCGATTCCCGATGGTGTCATTGGAATTTTTCACTGACATAATCGTTTCAGTCGCACTATGGCCCTGGGGTCGACTCAGCCTCTAACAGAAATGAGTACCAGGAATATTTCCTGGGGGGTAAAGGTGGCCGGTGCGTAGGGCTGACAACCTTACCACCTTCATGTGCCGATTGTCTAGAAATCTGGGAGCCTCAACCTCCTGGAACCCTGAGGGCCTGTAATGGGATTGCTTTTTTTTTTTTTTACTAGATGGGGGAGGGTGGTCAACGCCACGCCCCGGCCGCTTTACCCCGGGAAAGAGACCCGGTAGCCATTGTACAGGAGGCTGGGTGGGCCCCAGGACCGGTCTGGACCGCTGCGGAAAATCTCGCCCGAAACCGGGATTCGATCCCCGGACCGTCCAGCGCGTAGTGAGCCGCTATACCGACTGAGCTACCCCGGCCCCTCCTAAATACATTATATGTATCATATTTGAATATAACAAATAAATACACAATCACTTCAGGTGTTAACGATGGGTACTGCCAGCTTATTTATGAAACAGTAAATACTCGTGTAAGTTGGAGAGACCGTTTTAAAACTTCTGAAAACCGGGTTTGTAGCACGCAGTCCTTGAGCATACACCCGGTTCTTTGCTTTCAGTTGGTAGAAACAAACTCTTGATTTCAGGGAATCTAAGTGGTTCGTCAAAGGCACAGGAACACTTGTAGAAATTATTGGGTGCTTTTGAAATTCAACAAACTGGTTTACCTCATTTATTGTAGTATTGTTAGCACTTTATTGAATTTGCTTACAGTTAATTTGTTTCTCTATTTATGAATGTGGCACCGAATAGTTTTTGTCTTATAAATAATTTATTACAATCTTTCAAATGTAACGGAGGAAATCGGAGTGCCCGAAATCAGGTATTCACCCACTAACGTCTAAATTCGAACTCCCCCAGCATCTGTACGCGGTCGTGGATATCCCGGCTAAATTCATCCCACTCTCAAACTTTTCCCACTGTCTCCAATTGGCTGACTTTTAATTTTGACTATTTCCTAATAGGTCCAAAAGTTACAATTTTGAATACTTCCTTGTCATTGGCTGCTAGTGACTTAACTATGTTCCCGTGTCGCTACTCGTATTAACCCCTACACGCGTCCTACCAGTTTTTCTTAATGTGCGAGCATGACTAATACAGTGTCTGTCCTCACTTGATTTAAAACGTCCAAAAGCTGTCAAAGTGTAGAATTTCGTTTGTTCCAAAAAGTTCCCTAAACCATTAATTTTGACATTGACAAACGGCGAACATGCTAGCTTGCTATACCCGACCTAAACTGTCTCTATTGTCCTCTCTAAGACGTTATACACATGAGTTACAATTTCTTTTACACCCTTAAACTAAAGTACCAATTCTAAACAAATATGTCCTGTCTGTCAAACATAAATTTTGATACCTAATAATACCGGTTATACCTCCCCTGTGGAAAATTTTTAAAAGTTTCAAAGAGTGAAAGTTTAAAAAAAATTATTCCAATGCCACGTCCATTTACATCCCTTACAATACATATTAACTTAAACTTAAATGGGGTTAGGCAGTTTACAGAACTCTATTGAGCTTAGGCCTTTTGAGGGAAACCATTTCCACCCTCTGCACTTTAGTGTTACAATTGTTAACCCTAAGCAATGACCTTCTAGTATCTCCCCCTTGATGCTGTTTGCCTTTTCTATATTGTAAAGCACAACTTAACTTACCCTTACTCTAATATACTGTACTACATTCAAGTAATTTATGGGCTCTGGGGTGTATGCAGGTTACTTTTTTTTTTTTCTTTTCTAAACATTGCTATATAAAGTTATATATATATATGTATAATTAATCAATGAGTCAATGTATGTCCAACATGTGGGTAATTTCTACTACACTCTCTTATTCCCATTTACTTATTTAGTTATAAGGTATCACCATTAGCTTCTCGATACTGTCGCAACTGCTTTTTGTTAAACACCCCTCGCAGTTTACCACGTTCATCTCTCAGTTCATATGCCGAATGATCTAATAATTGTGTAATTATATATGGCCCTTGAAACACATGCATAAATTTCGCTGTCATCCCCTTTATGGCATCAGACATAGGTTGTGTTCTCACTAACACTTTTTCATTTAGTTTTGGCGTCCAATTGGCATTTCCCGTTTTCCTTCGTCGTTCCCTTGCTGCTGCTTTCTGCTTAATTTTTGCGTACGCAGCTTCCAATTTTGCCACGATATCTTCTTCTTCCTGCTCTAGATCTTGCACTTTTGGCATGACCTTGTCGAAGACATTAGGGCGTTTGACTCCATACATCAGCTCGGTTGGAGTATATCCAGTCCCACTGGCAACCGTGTTGTTAATCCACTTTTCTATATGTGGCAGCAATTCTGCCCACTTTTTGTGGTTGTCATGGCAGTAGATGCGGCAAAATTTTGACAACTCACGCATGCATCTTTCACTAGGGTTCGACTCCGGGTGTCTGATGGGTGTAAATCGTATGTCGACGCCGTGCTGTTGTAGCTGTTTTTGCCATGATGGCGACCTAAACTGGGTAGCATTATCTGACAGAATTACTTTGGGTTTAACCACATTTCCGAAATATTGGTTTACCAATTTGTTTAAGCAGGCTTTAGTTGTGGCCGATTTCAAAGCAAATAATTTAATATACTTTGAAAACACATCATAGCACACAAAGACATAGCGAACATTCCCCTTAGATACGGGTAGGCTTCCATATATATCCACTGCGCATACATCTCCTGGTCTCTTTGGAAAATGGTGTTTTTCTTCAATAGTGATAGACCTGTTGGGGTGCTTAACCCTTTGACATACATCACAGCTGGTTATAAATCTCCTAAGCTTTTTCCCAAGATTTCTGACCTCAAACACGTATCTGATTTCCTCTAAGCATTTATCGACACCCAGATGACCTAAAGCGTGGTGTACGAATGTGAAAATTTTTGCTTCAAGGCAAGTTGGCAACATTGCCTTCCATCTGGTCCGGTCTTTGTCTCCTTTACAGTATATTACGTTGTCCCTCAGTAGATATCGGTGCTGTTTAGTAGTAGGATTGGCCTTCACTTCCTTCTTAATTGCAGCTAGCCTGGGATCGGTGTCTTGCAGGGCTGCAAGATCCTTCAACTCTCTACCAATGGTCTTGTCCACACATAACTGAATACCGTGAACCAATATTTGATCCGGACGAGTAAGGTTTCTAATCTCTCCATCTGTCAACCCAGTTGGGTTGCGACTTAGGATATCAGCGAGATGATTCTGAACTCCCTTGATGTGTCTAATCTCGAGGTCATATTCCTGAATATTTAGCATCCAGCGAGCCACGCGATTTGATGTGATCACACATTTATTCAAAAATGTAAGTGATTTATTGTCCGTGCAGAGAACGATTTTATGTCCATGGATGTAGATTTTGAAGCGTGCCAATGCGTAAACTATCGCAAGTAACTCACGTTCACATGTTGAGTAACGTTGTTCAGCCGCATTCAGTACTCGAGATGCTGTAGACACTATGTTGTAATTTCCGTCATCACTCTCCTGTAATAACACTCCGCCGATGGCCCTACCACTAGCGTCAGTGTTGATAACGTAACCTTTGTTCTCATCTGGATGGACTAGATGAATGCTTTCTGCAAATTTAGCCCTTAATGTTTCGAAAGCATTTTGGAGAGCAGAGGACCAGCTCCACTTATTCCCTTTTCTTAGCAATACAAGTAGAGGCTCTACGTATGATGCGTAGTTTAAGATAAACGGTTGGTGGAAATTGCATACACCTAAAAACTTTCTCAGCTGCTTTTGGTTCTTCGGGACTGGGTACCTAAGAATGGCTTCGATTCTCTCTGGGTCAGCCTTGACTGTTTTGTCACAGATAATGTGCCCGAGAAACTTTATTTCCGGCTTACAAAAGTTACATTTGGAAGCATTGATAGTGAAACCTGCTGCTGTCAATTTGTGAAAAACCCGATCCAGGTGGTCCAGGTGATCAGAGAAGCTTTCCGAATGAATAATCAGATCGTCCACGTACGTAATCACGTGATCGTTCACTACGTCGTCACCCAAAACGCTTTCCAACGCCCGTATAAATGCCGATAAGCTGTTCTTGAACCCATAAGGCACAGACGTAAATTGGTATACTCTACTCTGGAATTGAAAGGCGGTCCAATTCCGAGAGGCTTTGTTTAGTGGTACTTGTAGAAATGCGCTGCTGAGGTCTAAGCTCGTTATATAGCTGGACTTGTGAAATCTCTGTAACAGCTCACGCATAGGTTGTACCTTGACGCGATCCGCCACCATTAGCTTGTTTATTCTTCTTGCGTCTACACAGATACGGATACTTTTTCCTTCACGGTGCACTAGCGTGAGTGGATTTACATATGCCGAATATGACTCTTCTAGTATTCCGTCTTTCAACATTTCCTGTATCTGTTCTCGAACCGGTGCTCTCAGGGCAAAAGGTATTGGCCGAGAATTTGCACTAATGGGCATATGTCCTTCGATTTTAAATTCGTACTGAAACACATTACATCTCCCAGGTCTCTTCGTCAAGTGCTGTTGGTATTTAAGCAACAATGCATAGAGCTCCTCCTGCTGTTGAGGTGACAATATATTGTTTTCACAAACTTTAGCGCGGAGTTGGTCAGCTGTTATCATCCTGTAATCCGGAGAGTTGATACTTGCATCTGTTTTCTGTGACGTGTTGACATAGTTAGGTTTGTATTGGCTTGTGGTTAGACACAGCCTAGTATCATCGGCGATATCATCATCATTTGCATCATTATGCATCACTTTAACACATGTACTTTCATCAATAACGTCAGCCACCTGACCTTCCTTGTTCCATCCAAGGGCATCATAACATCCGCGTTTAATCTTCCGACTTCCTATGTCGTACTCAGCGGGAACATCCATAACTTCGCAAGCGCCTTCGCAATGCGGCAATTCATCATCATTTAATAAACATCCGCCATGATGTATACCAGTGTTGGCCTCGCCGTCACTAATCTCTCCTAACTTGTCTTCACTCATAGCTGCAGAGTGCTCCATATGATGTGGTTGACCTATATCCGAGTCAGCTGATTTGGTTGGTGTGGTACACGGAAGAGTCGACGTAAGTGAAAGATTTCTGACTTGTTCTTTCAATGTCGTTTCCGCGACACTTGTTGGTTTTGTGGCTTCTCTTACGCCTTGAATTTCTAACTGACAAAATTTCTCATTAATCTTCAGAGATACCTTCATCTCTGGAAAACTTATTTCAGCTTCATGGTCAATCAGGAAATCTAAGCCCAATATGGCGTCTGTCAACAGCTGGGAAGAAAGTAACACAACTTGATCGACTTTGTGGTCACCTATCTGAATCTCCAACAGAGCTTGCTTCCTTATCCTTTTACTCTTTTCATTGAATGCACTAACTAGATTGAGGTGTTGCGTAGGCAATTCTAGACAATTTAATCCAAGGAGACGTAATTTATTGTACAACTGCTCATTTAAAATCGTCATCTCACACCCTGTGTCCAACAATGCCGAAATCTCTTCTCCACCTATCATAATTTTCAATTTAGGGCATTCATGTCTTTTACTTTCAGTAATGTACAACGTATAGCTAAATTCTTTGTCAAGTTCGACGTTAGCCGCTTCTTCCTCTAAATTCAGTGTATGCCTAAAAAACGATGCTACATCGAAATTCTCTATAATTTCTTTAATTTCGCCAGTGTTCGTTTCGACATATCCGGCACTTTTCTCATGTGTGGGATTGGGCTTCGGAAGTGACGTAGTGATTTCGTACGTGGACGTGGTTCGCCCATCAAACACGCCCTCTAATTGTTTAAAGGTTGTGGGCCACTGTCTGTAGTCTCAGCACTAAGTCGACTATCTTGGCTTCTTTGAGGTGCATTGTCGCGCGGGTGGAAGTTCGGAGCGATTGGATTTAACTGGCTACCTCTATCCTCCCGCAGGCTCCCCTGGCCACGTCGATGAAAGCTGCGACCGCCTTCGTTGTGTTGCCCTCGGTCTGAATACCGACGATTGTGTCTGTCACCTTGCTGCCTAACATACCGCACATTTACACTATTGCCTCTGTCGCGGTCCCTAGCGTTATCCTGCTCCCGCGGAGGTCTCCTGTTTGTATCCCGACGGTCGTTCTCGCGGCGTGGCGACCTGCCCGTGTGTCTGTTTTCCCCTAAGCCTTGCAACTTAGCTAGGAAAGCTAATGCATCTTGAGTAGACTGTAGGTTGCTACAAATGAGTCCCTGTTGAACACGAGGTTCAAAATGGCTCGTTAGGGCGGAAAGAAGATCCAGGTCTGACATCGGTGGGTTCAATGTACTTGCCATATTGGCATATCTTATATAATGGTCAAGGTAAGACTCGCCTGATCCTGGGTCATGTCTGTCTAGGTAGATGGCACTTCGAATACTAGCCTGTCTACTAGGACACCACAGTAATTCGGTGAAGGCCTTTTTAAATTCTTCGTACGTTTTCATTTTATCAAATGCACTTGACAACCATTGTTTAGCAAATGGTTCTTTTACTGCCCTGAAAACCAAAGCTAATCTGAGTTCCTCTGGGGTTCTTTTCAGCGAGAAGTATTGGTCAAGGTCTCGGATAAAATGAAGTGGTACCTGACTTGTACTGTCCGTAAATGTCGGAAGAGTTAGTTCGCTAAGATCGGTGGTATTTGCATACAACCCAGATGCCGCATTTACATGGTTGTTACATGAATTTACTGATGGGTTAGATACATTGACACTGTCACTACAAGTAGATACATTACAAGCATTCACTCCATTCGTACCATTCACACTCCGACCACTTGTATCGGACCCTACTGTACCCGTTATACTTTCCTTTTGACCTACAGTAGTCGTCCTAGCTACGGCAGTTTCTTGAACAGCTGTCGTATTGTTGTCTGCCACCCCTGCTGTAATTTTGGCTTCTAGACTACTTATAGCATTATTTATTCTCAGGATTTCTGAATCGTTGACTTGTTTTACACTTTGAATTTGGCTACTACAATCCTGAATGCTGGACCTGACTTCAACTGAAATGTTATTTATCATGCTGTCAACATACCCTCTGTTCTGATTTATTTCCTGCCTCAGATTTGCTACAGTTGACTCAGTTTCTGCCTTATGATCCCTAATACTTGCTAACACTGTTTTGGAGCTGGTGAATACTTCTTGCCCTTGCTTATCAAGCTCTTTCCTAGTCTGCACAATGTGCGCATTCACTCTTTCACTCATTCTGTCTCCCAAATTTTCTACAGACGTAATTACATTATTAATATCCTGCTCAGTGTCTCTCTTTAGTGTGTCTATGCTATCAGAAACATTCTGAATTTCGCACTGCAATTTAACATTAAATTCTTCTCTCAGTTTGGTATTAGCTGCCTCAAATCTCTCAGTTAAACTAGTAGCAAGTTTCTCATTTTCTTGTTTGAATTGAGCCTTTAGAGTTTCTGTCTGTTTAGCTATTTCTGCTTGGAATGCAGCTGTTTGCTTACTACTTTCGGCCTGAATGGCTGCCATTACAGTGGCCAGCAAATCTTGTAATTGTGATGTGGTAACACTGGACAGCTTTACTGTACTGCTGTTATTAGCAGCGTCCTCTGAATTTTGCATACTGACTTCGACTGCAGGATTTGCCGTTACTGTAATGTTAGCCTCTGACTAGAAGCATGTATTGTTGCTATCCATATCTAAACTGTTTACGTGGTCGAGACAGTCTTCATCGCGCGTGCCACTACGGCTCCTTAGCCACCTATCTGCCATATCCGTGAATTTTGGAAAGAGAGAGAAAAAAACTGAGACACTGATACTGTTTTCGTCGTAGACTTACTTAGGTCGCACAATTGGAAAGCTAAAGCTGGCAATTGTGTTTGCAGAGTACAGGTGTCTTGAAGGCGTCAGTAGCAATCCCCGTGGCTAGTTGTCTCAGTCATCCGGGAGCGGTGTGGCTGCAGTCCGACGTTGCGACGCTCTCACACGGTGATAACACACACACACGCACTGCGGTGACACTTGGCTGTTGTGGTTCCGACTGCTTGCCGCTGGTTCCAGTTCTGCTAGTTGGTTTTGCTGGCTGGCTTTGTACCTCAGCGGGGTCCGGACGTTTCGGAAGTTGGTTTATCTGGCCTGGCGCTTCTTCAGGTCTTCTTCTTCTTAAATGGGCGTCACTGGGTTACGGCTCCTCAGGGATTTTCTTGTTCTTTTCAGGAAGGTCTTATTTTTCTAGATTTGCAGGTGAAAATCCATACGGTTTATTTTCACTGACTTGTTTCTGGCCTTATTTGAATCGTCGAGCCCCAAAGTTGGGCAGCCATTCTCACTACACCCGGTTCTTTGCTTTCAGTTGGTAGAAACAAACTCTTGATTTCAGGGAATCTAAGTGGTTCGTCAAAGGCACAGGAACACTTGTAGAAATTATTGGGTGCTTTTGAAATTCAACAAACTGGTTTACCTCATTTATTGTAGTATTGTTAGCACTTTATTGAATTTGCTTACAGTTAATTTGTTTCTCTATTTATGAATGTGGCACCGAATAGTTTTTGTCTTATAAATAATTTATTACAATCTTTCAAATGTAACGGAGGAAATCGGAGTGCCCGAAATCAGGTATTCACCCACTAACGTCTAAATTCGAACTCCCCCAGCATCTGTACGCGGTCGTGGATATCCCGGCTAAATTCATCCCACTCTCAAACTTTTCCCACTGTCTCCAATTGGCTGACTTTTAATTTTGACTATTTCCTAATAGGTCCAAAAGTTACAATTTTGAATACTTCCTTGTCATTGGCTGCTAGTGACTTAACTATGTTCCCGTGTCGCTACTCGTATTAACCCCTACACGCGTCCTACCAGTTTTTCTTAATGTGCGAGCATGACTAATACAGTGTCTGTCCTCACTTGATTTAAAACGTCCAAAAGCTGTCAAAGTGTAGAATTTCGTTTGTTCCAAAAAGTTCCCTAAACCATTAATTTTGACATTGACAAACGGCGAACATGCTAGCTTGCTATACCCGACCTAAACTGTCTCTATTGTCCTCTCTAAGACGTTATACACATGAGTTACAATTTCTTTTACACCCTTAAACTAAAGTACCAATTCTAAACAAATATGTCCTGTCTGTCAAACATAAATTTTGATACCTAATAATACCGGTTATAAGCATCTGATGGTGCCCAATCCGGTGCGGCACTGGAAGTACGACGTCATGGCGAATTACAACAGTGTCCCAGTGACTGTCCACAGACAGCCTACAGTTCTACTTGATCATACCAGCAACTTCCATAGCCTGCTTATTTGTTAGTAAAGGTACGTCGACGTAACTAGGCCGACGGCCAGACGATACAGACGGCACTACACGTCGCTATTTCAGATCGTAACACAAGTCAGATGTCTGTGAGGATCAGAAAAGGCCACATGTTTAATATTGTATTTACCGCGCATTGTAACTTAAGTGAAAGTTTTATTTCATACCAACAAATGCACATAAACGTATAGTGTCAATAGTTTTCATATGTGGTGCTGGAGAAGAATGGAGAAGATCAGTTGGACCGATCGTGTGAGAAATGAAGAAGTATTACACAGAGTCAAGGAGGAGAGGAATATCGTACATACAATAAAAAGAAGAAAGGCTAACTGGATTGGTCACATCTTGCGTAGAAACTGCCTTCTGAAACACGTGATTGAAGGAAAGTTAGAGGGAAGGATAGAAATGACGGGAAGACGAGGGAGAAGACGTAAACAGTTACTGGATGACCTTAAGGAAAAGAGAAGATACTGTAAATTGAAAGAGGAAGCACTAGATCGCACCCTGTGGAGAACTCGTTTTGGAAGAGGCTACGGACCTGTCGTAAGACAGACTGCAGAGTGAATGAATGAATGAATGAATGAGTTTATTCGTAACTTTCCCCGATACGTATTTCGGCGTTGTAAACCGCCATCATCAGGGGGTCTCAGAGGTTTCTAGCACAGACCAAATATTTATAGAATACGTCGTAACATCCGTATTATATAAAATATGATACACATGTAGTAGTCAATGGTTGTCCAGTGCATACAGAATTGTATAATAATAAGACTATTATTAAAATTATTGTTAATATAGTATAAAATTATCACATGTTACAGATAACCATTATACGGCAACTTAAAACACACACGCCAGAAACCGCAAGACCATACTGCCAATAATTTCCTACTTACATTAAGCTATGTAACATGTCTGATAATTTTATACTATTTTAACAATAATTTTAATAATAATCGTATTATTATACAATTTTGTATGCACTGGACAACCATTGACTACTACATGTGTATCATATTTTATATAATACGGATGTTACGACGTATTCTATAAATATTTGGTCTATGCTAGAAACCTCTGAGACCCCCTGATGATGGCGGTTTACAACGCCGAAATACGTATCGGGGAAAGTTACGAATAAACTCATTCATTCATTCATTCATTCATTCATTCACTCTGCAGTCTGTCTTACGACAGGTCCGTAGCCTCTTCCAAAGCGAGTTCTCCACAGGGTGCGATCTAGTGCTTCCTCTTTCAATTTCCAGTATCTTCTCTTTTCCTTAAGGTCATCCAGTAGCTGCTTACGCCTTCTTCCTCGTCGTCCCGTCATTTATATCCTTCCCTCTAACTGTCCTTCAATCACGTGTTTCAGAAGGCAGTTTCTACGCAAGATGTGACCAATCCAGTTAGCCTTTATTCTTTTTATTGTATGTACGATATTCCTCTCCTCCTTCACTCTGTGTAATACTTCTTCATTTCTCACACGATCGGTCCAACTGATCTTCTCCATTCTTCTCCAGCACCACATTTCAAAACTATTGACACTGTACGTTTATGTGCATTTGTTGGTATGAAATAAAACTTTCACTTAGGCCACATTTTATCAGCGGGTTTCCGCGCCTAACGTTTCCAAATCTCACTTTCGAATTCCTTTCAGCGGCGATAATGTGATGTGTAACGGGGTTGTAAAACAAGACATTATGCTTTATATGATGTGGTCATTGTAGCGTGAACATGAACAAGACAAGCGGTGTAATATAACGTAAGAGGCGCTTTCGCGTAACCATTGTTGCCTTAGTTATCCGACACGCAAAGCGCATGCGCCGTATTATATTGTGGCCTGCCTGTGTTTTGATTTTCTCTACAACTTTTGTCTGTAACATTTCTCATTCTAAGAAGAATTCAGCGAGATATTGTCATAAATGTACATAGGTCTTCATGTAAAGTACCGTTATTGTTGTCAGATTTCAATAAAATTTGAAATTTCTCGGCAGATTTTGGAAAAATCCTCAAGTATCAAATTTCACGAAAATTCGTCCAGTAGGAGCCGAGTTGTTCCATGCGGCCGGGCGGACAGACATGGAGTTTACAGTCGCTTTTCGCAATTTTGCGAAGGCACCTAAAAACCTATACCAGTGACCAGACCGCTTACCAGTCTGCTGGAGGTAGGATGAAAGGGCAAGTTGGTAGGCGGGAACGCACTGCTTGTGCACCAGCAACGTGGTTCTATCCGTTAAAAAGAAACTCCACAGTGACTGGAAGTTGTAAATGTACCTCCCAACACAGTAAATGTTTTTGAAAAAGGTATAACGCTGCCTGGCCATTCCGAGGTGAGCCTAAAGGCTCAACTAGACGGCGCGTGGCTCGGCTCGTTTTACGTCATAACTGACGTCATTGACAAAGAATCGTATTCAAACGCGCCATGTATCCGGCCTGTCGCGGCTTGTGATTGGGCGAGCGAGGCTCGTTGGATCGCCGCAGAAGCGTTTTTTTTTTTCACGATCCTCAAAGGGACTCGGCGCGGGCAGCTGTTGCAGCTACACGGGGCTTGCAGTCTACGCGCCAAGCCAGTCGCACGAGAACAACACGATGCGTTATTTCACAAGCCCAGCCGAACCTACCCGAGCAAGGCCGCTGGTCCGCCATTTGCCGAGCTGCGCCGCGTCGTGTAGCCAGATTGTCTTTTCTGTTCCGATCTGTTGGCCGAGCAAGTGACGTCACGTCACTCGACGAGCCGCGCGCCGTCTAGTCCCGGCTTAACAGCGACCACGCCGTGCCGACTGCAGCTACTACCGAGCTCAGTTACCAAGCAATCGGGCCACCAACTACGCAGTGCAAAAAAAATGGCAGTTCCACCAGCGTCTTAACATTATTCCCACATGTAAACAAGCCTACAACGGCTTATCGCAAGCGGGGAAGTTTGTTGTGCCATTTTAAGAGAATTCTCAGAAGTGATAAGAATGATTATTTGTGGATATAAGAAACAGTCTCGTTGCTGACGTGTACAGTGCGCTCAAATATCGGCATGTTTATTTACAAATCCCCCCCCCCCCCAAAAAAAAAAGAGAGAGAGAGAACTTTTGTGTCTGCACTGTGTCTACATGCTTACGTCAACAGTAAATACGACGGAAGGTCACGTTCAGAGTTGGTAGACTACTGCTTTGTACTCGGGTTCAAACCTTCACCTTGAGGATCTGAATTTCCTGTCCGCAAATTATGGGATAAACTCCATGGAGCAGATTCCTTCTGGGACGTTGCACGGTGTAGGTTGGTAGTTGGTTACCGAGGGCGCTGGTCGGTAGCTGGGTACCAACTACCGACCTACACTGCGCAACATCACAGAAGAGCGAAGGCCGAATGCCACAGACGTGTCACTGCGGTTGCCGGCTTTCACGTCAACAAAACGTTAGATAAGTAACATCTAACGATCTACTATCACCCTGATTTTCGTTTCTCACTCCGTCTAGTGTTACAGATGGTTGCTAATGGTACCGTATGCGCTGTGCCGGCTTAAGAGCTGAAAGCATAAACCCATCCATTAAGTACTCCAATAAAACAGACCTCGTGTGTTCAGGCAAGTGTTGATTTCTGTGCTGATATCTGTTAATATACAGACAGCAGCGCGAATCGCTTGACGCTAGGGTGGCAACATGTTAGACATCGAATGTCATGTGACTTTTGCACCATCCTGTATAACCCTGGGACAAACAGATGGAATTTCGTAGTGCCTAAAACTAAATGAGCCGATCCCAGTGGCCGTGCGGTCTAAGGCGTGGGTCTTCGGCCGCTCGCTTACTGGGATCGTGGGTTCGAATCCCACCAGGGGAATGGATGTCTGTCTGTTGTGAGTGTTGTGTGTTGTCAGGTAGAGGTCTCTGCGACGAGCTGGTCCCTCGTCCAGAGGAGTCCTACCGACTGTGGTGTGCGTCAAATGTGTGTGACCATGAAACCTCGACGAAACGAGGAGGCCCAGGCCCATATAGGGCTGTCGAGCCATAGAAAAAAAAAACTTGAACGTAGACATCTGTTTGTACCAGTAAGTACTATTTCGCGGTATATCTACAGGGTTTTCAAACTGTGAAGCTGCGCAAATGCTTTGTAAACGCTAACAGGTCTAATTCGTTCAGAGCTTACCGCCGGGCTCACGCAGCGTCACGTAATGAACATCCTGTACGCACCTGCGTAAGCCCGGCGTAGGCGCCGAACTAGTCTAGATGCTCGCAGCGTCATAATTTCAATACTCTGTAGAATTCGAAACGTAACTCTTCCTTGGGTAGGATTCGTTCATAACGTCACTATCAGATTCTGAAATTTATAATAACTCTGGAACATTTTTGTTGTAACCACAATTGTTACAGAATTATATACACCGCTGACAATTCTTACATGACTACATATTGTTGACAACTGTTATACGAGGAGCGTCCAAAAAAGTAAACCGATCGCGCGTAGCAACCGCGCAGGTGACGCGGGCACTTCCTGTGAAGGTCAATCTCTTCTGTATGTCAAGGGGAACACGTGTACTGCGTTGTAAGTTGTCGTAGTCCCCCCACCCCCAATTCGATGTAGTCGTTAAAGTTAAAAAGGAAAGATGAAAATCCCGCTAACTGTGGAGTACAACTACACACTGTTGACAGCTGTTATAGATGTACACATTGTTGACAACTGTTATAGATGTACACATTATTGACAACTGTTATAGATGTACATATTGTTGACAATTTCTACTCACTTTATTACACTTCTTTTCCCAAATCAAGGTTTGGGTGCCACAAACCGGATCATATGTTCAGCTTTAAAACTCGTCTTTTTATCTACATTAAGTCTTCTCACTCATCTCAGTCCTTTTTTAAGTTTTTTTTTTTCCTCCGATGGCTCGACAGCCCCTTAGGGGCCTAGGCCGCCTCATTATCGACGCTTCACGATCACACACAGACACACCACACTCGATAGGACTCCTCTGGACGAGGGACCAGCTCGTCGCAGAGACCTCTACCTGACAACACACAACACTCACAAGAGACAGACATTCATGCCCCCGGTGGGATTCGAACCCACGATCCTAGTAAGCGAGCGGCCGCAGACCCACGCCTTAGACAGCGCGGCCACTGGGATCGGCTTTAAGTTTATATAGTGTGTCCACAACGTCCCTTCGGGGTTTTGAAAAATTGTGGCGCGCAAACAAATTGAGCTAGCCACATGCGGTTTGCGGCAGATTACAGTGAAACTCTGGAAGTTTTTTACTGACCTCAGCAGACCTCGATGTGGGATCCCTTGGTAGCACGGAGAACGTCCAGATGATATTCGAGCTCTTGCCATGTTCTCTGGAACATGTCCGCTGGAATAGCCGAGATCGCATTCCTGATACGGGTCTTCAGGTCATCAAGTCATCTGTTGGCGGCAAAAAACCTTCCAGAGTTTCACTGTAATCTGCCGCAAACCGCATGTGGCTAGCTCAATTTGTTTGCGCGCCACAATTTTTCAAAACCCCGAAGGACCTTTGTGGACACACTGTATTGTGTATAAATAACGTCTGTTATAATTATGACAATCTACAGTCTTGCATCCTATTTACACCTCGTTTCCAGTTCAAGTACCTTGTTTACAGTTTTCATCACATCTGTTACTTTCACTTCGCATTCCTCTCGTAATCACTCCTAGCAATGAGTTAAGGAGTACGTAAAATTTCTACCTATTGGCAAGTTAGAACCATCAACACATATCAACAAAACTCACAAGTGTCTAAGCTTTAACTCCTCTGAATGTCAGTCTTCTCGTTGCTAAGCAGCGAGATGCTGCAAAAGTGCTGCTCATGGCGACGATAATGGCGGCATTAACAATTAGTGTCGTTAGTTCAGGGGCGCACAAATCCCGGGCGCCAGGTCGCCCACGCGACTAAATTTTCTATAGTGGCGCCATAATCACTTCGGTTTTCTTTTCCTTACACACAAAAATGTGTATCAGTTCACGTGCAACGCCAAGAAATATGTAGCAGTGAGGCTCACAGGTCACTCCAGAACTGTGGGTCCTCAGTATGGAAATTACTACATGTCAGTCTGGCGCCTAGAATCTGGTGGTGGCTCCCAGACGTTTGAAAAATTTGTGAACCCCTGTGTTAGCGTATCTCACATATTTGCTATGTTCGATTTCTTTGGTCCCTTATTTTCTCTGTGTTAAGACACATGAATTTGCTAATCGTACTGTTCAGACGACATTTTGTCAAACCGACGTCAGCCATATTTGTTTCTATCCACGTTCACATAGCTAGTATGTATGACATGTATTACTAAATGATGAAAAAATTATACAGGGTGACTGTAACAACGACAGTAACAGTCCCAAATCCAGGCCTTCAGGTTGGCCCCTTCGGTCTCAGCATTCATATCGTCCAGCAATCCTTTCAACAAGGCGTCCCCCCGTCTTCACACTCCTGTTAAGCGGTACTATGAACAACAAATTTTTCTTGGACTGACTGACACTTGAAGATGGGACCGATATGTTGTGTCGAAACGTCGGTAACCAACCTAACTAACTAACTCCATGGAGCAGAGTCCTTCTTGACAAGCTAACAGGTCGTCAGCTAGTCAAGAAATTCCCCGCGTTTTATGGAACCAGAAGGTTCATTACCGCATTCACAACAGCCCGCCACCTGTCCCTATCCTGAGCCATATCAATCCAGTCCACGCTCCCCTATTCCATTTCTTGAAGATCCATTTTACTATTATCCTCCCATCTACGCCTGGGTCTTCCAAGTGGTCTCATTCCCTCAGGTCTCCCCACCAAAATCCTGTATGCACCTCTCCCCTCACCCATACGTGCTACATGCCCCGCCCACCTCATTCTTCTTGATTTGATCACCCGAATAAGGTAACCAACCTACGTTGCGTAATATCCCAGAAGAGAGCAAAAACCTAAACAAACTTAGGTTTACCTGGATTCTGCACTTGTCCAACATCTTGTATTCAAAAAACTAAGACGTTTCGGAGATTGGTCAGTTCCCGCCCTCAGGTGACGATGTGGAGTCACCTGCCTCTGATCCGTGACACCCACTCGGCTGGTTCCCACACAAAAGCGTCATTTTCAGTCACTAATTCCAACTGCAACATCCACTGAACTCGAAAGCTATGCTGCTGGTAGCGACGCCCATGACGGACAGGTTTTGAACCAGGTGCCGGGCAAAGAGAGACACACTGGCTGTTCAGGCGGGGGATTTGGGTGAGGGGCTGACATCCTCGCGTGTAAAACACCACTGTCTCAAAACGCCGGCGACGGGGAGACCACGACCCGAAAACCGGCCAAATAACATAGAATAAGAATTAAATTGTAAAAAGGCTCTGACGACGGTATGCAACATTGAGAACTAATTGTCTTCTGGACTTCGTCAATCGTCCGGAAATATAAAATCATTTTAGATTTCCGGACGATTGACAAAAGTCCAGAAACCAATTACTTCTCAAGAATTGTAATATGCAATCGCCAAAATCCTTTCGAATTGACAAGAGCCATAAAGCAGCCTAATAATTATGTCACGGTTGAGCGGGTAGCACTCCACAGAACGCGGCGCCGGCGAAATATTTCGTACACGCGACGTCTAGTTTTCGTAACGCTGCAAATTAGGACTACAGTCTTTTGGGATATGACGCAGTGTGGTTTGGCTAGTGCCCGGTCTTCTGGGATACCACGCCACGTAGTCTGCTTGGTTTTTTTTTCACGTACCAAATTACACGGCGTCACATGCCAGAAGACCGTACGGTTTCCACGCGACAACCTAAACTCCGCTATACGTTTTCCCAGTGCCTACATTTTCATACTCCAAAGCAAGTGTAAATGCAAAAACACAAAACTGCTTTCAGCAAACAAACGCCGGAACCGGATATGTTTCAAAACAAGATGGAGTAGATCACGTGAACCTGTTTTGTTTGACAGGATCATTACAGATTCGCGAGTCGTGTGCTCTACAGTTATGTCCTGCACCTGTGTATTTCGTCAAAGCAAGCATGTCTAAACATATTAGATCAACAAAACCGAATACACTGTAAAACCGATAATTTTAGACTTCATACTTGAAAGGCACTTAAGGGCTGCACAGTGGTGTGGGAAAGGTTGCTGCCTGGCACTATGCATTTAAACAAAAACGTAAAGTTTAAGATATACAGAACTGTAACTTCGCCTGTTGTTTTGTATGGGTGAAATTTGGTCTCTTCACCAGCAAAATGGACTTAAATTTAAGGAAGAAACTAGTAAAGTGCTACATTTGGAGCATAGCTTTGTATGGTGTTGAAGCATGGACACTTCGGAAAGTAGATCAGAAGTATCTGGAAAGTTTTGAAATGTGGTGCTGGAGAAGAATGGAGAAGATCAGTTGGACCGATCGTGTGAGAAATGAAGAAGTATTACACAGAGTGAAGGAGGAGAGGAATATCGTACGTACAATAAAAAGAAGAAAGGCTAACTGGATTGGTCACATCTTGCGTAGAAACTGTCTTCTGAAACATGTGGTTGAAGGAAAGTTAGAGGGAAGGATAGAAATGACGGGAAGACGAGGGAGAAGGCGTAAGCAGCTACTGGATGACCTTAAGGAAAAGAAAAGATACTGGAAATTGAAAGAGGAAGCACTAGATCGCACCATGTGGAGAACTCGCTTTGGAAGAGGCTACGGACCTGTCGTAAGACAGACTACAGAATGAATGAAGAGGAAAGAAAGCAGGCTAGGGGTGCTGAGGAAGACATTTGGGACGAGGTAACAGGGGATTGGAGAAGACTACATAACGAGGAACTTTATGATCTGTACTCATCACCAAATGTTATTCCGGTGATCAAATGAAGAACAATGAGGTGGGAGGGGCATGTGATATGTAGGGGAGAAAGGCGAGGTGTATACAAAGTTTTGGTGAGGAGACCTGAGGGAACAGATGACTTGGAAGACCCAGGCGTAGATGGTAGGACAATATTAAAATGTATCTTTAAGTAGCATAGGGCAGGCATAAACTGGATTGATCTGGCTCGGGATAGCGACAGTAACGGACGCTTATGAATGCGGTAATGAACCCTCGGGTTTCATAAAAATCCGGAGGATTTTTTGACTAGCTGAGGACCTGTTATCTTCTCAAGAAAGACTCTGTTACATGTAGTTAGTTAGCTATAAGTTTAAGTGGGTACTGACTCTCATCCGTGGCTTCCTTTTGCCTCCTCTTTGCCCCGCTACAATACACCGCAGGTCCCAAGTTATCATCCCCGGACTGTAACTCTGCCTCTAAGCTTTATTCCACAGTTCATATTAATTTAAATCTTATTACACTAAGCACATTTACACCAAAATCAACAAACTTCACTGTCGAGTGCACACAGATCCTACTTAGTGTTCTTAAGGTCTTGGTTTAAAATCTCTAACCAAATATCGTCTGTTCTGTGGTTTTACGTCTGTTCCCTCAATATTTGCGAAGTTACTGAAACCGTTTCTGATACTTCTTCTTCTTCTTCGGTAGCACACCACCCACACGCCATGTTCACTCTGGTAGTAGAGCAGAATCAGAAATATGAACACGCTGTATACCTATTCTGACGAACGCAATGAAGACCAAAATTAGAACCAACGAACTAAGCATAACTGAAGCTGAGAAAAGCAAATAGTTTTGTTACCCTGAGGCACTGCGCTACAAGCCGGAAGGTCGCGGGTTCGATTCCCGATGGCGTCACCGGAATTTTTCATTGATATAATCCTTTCGGTCGCACTATGGCCCTAGGGTCGACTCAACCTCTAACAGAAATGAGTACCAGGAGTATTTCCTGGGGGTAAAGGCGGCCGGTGCGTAGGACTGACAACCTTACCACCTTCATGTGCCGATTGTCTAGAAATCTGGGAGCCTCAACCTCCTGGAACCCTAAGGGCCTGTCCAGGCCTGTAATAGGATTGCTTTTACCCTCACTAAACAAGAAGATGCTCAAGAACTGGCATTTTTATTGACAAATTCAACTTGACAGAATCAGCGCCAATCGTATACAAATATATCAGCAATACCTACGAACTATCACAAAAAACATGTACAACGTTCACACGCAACGAACATGCCAGAAAATTCACAACACAACTTTCAAAACCTCCAAAACTGACAGCACTAGTACAATTACTGACACAAAGAACCAATTGCGATTAGGCCCATCACAACTTCGTACAATTCTGTTGCGCACCTGGTGGCACAAAAAACAAACAGCATCCAGATCGAAGGATGAGATAGGCCTACCCTATACATATAATATGCTGAATTTTGTTCATTGAATGGAATAACTAAAGTTACCACTGACGATCGGAGTCGAACTTGTTATTTTGACATCTCCAATATGTTCGCTAACATTCCAAGAACACGAATGATAAACACAATACACAACACAAACAATGAACACTATCAAAACACTCCACATGAGATTCGAGAGATATTTCACCTTATCAAAATGACAATGAAATACAAGTTCTTCGAATTCATTGAATTTTCCTTTATTGACAAGAGCCGGATTAGCTATGTGAGCGAGCACTTTTGCGCTATTGGCAGAGACGTTTTGAACGTCTCTGTAACACACTGACATGTACGATATTCTGACGTAACTACAGATCTTGGCATATCACAGATACTCTTGTGAAGTCTCTACACATTTTATTCTATTTTTTTTTGTACGAATTGGTGAAAATACACGCTGTTGTACATATATGAGTTTTCATATTTTGAATCCGAATGCTCGCCATACCGAAACGCCGAACGGGCCATAAATACAGTTTAAACTATATATATGAAACCAAATGCGTTACAAATACGGATTTAATACAACTACAACACAAACAGCAACTGACACGTGTCTCTATGTATTTGCCGCGACTCACGTAAACAGACGAAACGTCATGCACTCTCAGCATCACGCCAAATAGCGAACTGGTCATGTAGCACGTCATGTATCACCAAGCAGACACGGTGTAGCTGGGGCACACGGCAATAACGGCTTCTGATATCGCGGCATATCACGCACAATGGCGTTTAGTCTAACGCCATTAAACAAACATCGCCTCCGCCAGCCTCTCCTTGTTACGTCGCCCTGAACGAAAAAAAAAACGGATATCCTTCGCAATGACTACGATACGTAAGACACCTGTGAGTAAGATGTGGGCCGGACGGAACATCTGGCAACAGGGGGGGGGGGGGGGGGGGGAAGAGGGGTGTCACGTGATACGATGTGGCTGCAGCCACACC
Organism: Reticulitermes speratus; assembly: GCA_021186555.1. Classification (NCBI taxonomy): domain Eukaryota; kingdom Metazoa; phylum Arthropoda; class Insecta; order Blattodea; family Rhinotermitidae; genus Reticulitermes; species Reticulitermes speratus. Next base: position 5,243,209 of record JAJKFL010000013.1, on the reverse strand, counting down.
ACACCCACTTGCGCGGAGAATTTTCCTTTCGCGTTCGCTACCGCGGGCGATTTACAAAAATAGCGGCGACTGTTACGTTTCAGCATGTTCTGACATTGTTAGTGGCGAATACATTCACCATGCGTAGGCGTCAAGTTTTGTGAGTGCTGCTTTAGTCTCCGACGAGATCCCGCGCGTTCAACAGACGCTTCAACGTCGTAAAGGACTTTTAACCTTCACGCTAAAACGTAACAAAGTCGTCGCAAGTTTTATAAAACGTAACAAAGTCGTCGCAAGTTTTATAAAACGTAACAAAAGTTGTCGCAAGTTTTATAAAACACGCCTCGCGAAAGCAAAGTTCCCAGCAATCAACGTGAGGGGGCGGGGAGGGGAAAGTGTCACGTGACACTCCACTCTTCCCCTGCCGCCAGATGTCTCGCCCGACCATCACATTTATCCGTGGCCGTGTACGTACCACCATACCAACGAGTATCATCCCTTGAGTTATTCATTCTCGACAACTTCATTATTATCAACTATCCGATCTCGACTAACGGCGTCTCTGCACACCGTAGAGCAACGGTTACCAACCTGAGGGCCGCGGAAGTTATTCCAAGGGCACTGCGAATTCACGTAACGCCGTAACACGTCTTGCTCCTCCAGACAGCAATTGGTCCCTTCCGTTATCGCCTGTTATTGTTATTATCTTCATTATTACCCTGCCAAATGTGCAGCACATGCATATTTGATATGCAACGATGTAGGCATTGTCAGTAAACATATCATGAGTCCTTCAACATATTCTATGCTTGTAGCTCCGTCACTGAAGTTTCATGTGAGTTATGCTTGCAGTTTATTCCAGTAATTTGTTTATATTTGTACCGGTTGTTATTTTTCATGTAACTAACTCTTCGAGCAATAATCTTTATAAACATTTGATGCTGGTACTAAATCAGTTACAAATCTAAGTTTCTTTGTTGACTGTTGTGTTGTTTGTGTGTGTTTATGTGATTTGTGCTGTACTTGTTTTGTTTTGTAACTGGCCAATGCGCTGCTAAACTAGCACGTTAATAAACGAGAAGTCAAGTGAAATGAAATGAACTGAATAAAATACGCATTTACAACGGTTACTGAGATCATAACAGTTTTTGTCATTACGTACAGTCGAACCCGGTTATAACGACATCGGTTTAAGCGACACCTCGCCTATAACGCCAGACATCCTGTGGTATCAATTAATTCCGCACTGCTGACCATAACATTATAATCCTCGGTTATAACAACACTCGGTTATAACGACAAAAAACATTCAATCATTGTATTTATTCATCATTTAAAAGAGTCGAGAAGTACAAATATTATCACGCGCAGGCCGGCAAGATTTTGTGAAGCTAAAAACAGTGCTCTCATTATCGGAAAAGTTGGCAAACACTCGTGCAGAGTCTACATCAACGACAGGCACCACGGCTGCGCAGAACATCACAGTATTGCGTACAGCGCAGTCTGTATTAGACAATAACTTATAATCAAATTTTGGAACTACCACCTCCGGACTTCACTACATTCCTCATTAAGTGAAACTGTGTGTGTGTGATCACGTATTTCCTTCACTCGTTTTGCAGACGCCTTCGTCTCCGAACAGATACAGGTTTGAAGAAAATGTATGGAAATGAGAACGAGGCCATTAGAACGTCCATGGAAGAAGTGGGGTTCTCTGCTGCACCCCAGAGAGGCAACGTTCCTGGAGGATGTCTATTCGAATCCTGTTCAAATAAAATGAGGCACCAGTTCCCAACAGACAGTCAGCATAACGTGAGGACGAAAACCTAATATTTTCACAGCACAAATATAAAAAAAAAAATTCTTCTAAAACAACTGTTTGAAATGGAAAGTATTTGGTTTTCTGTTCGAGAATATGGTGCTGAGGAAGATTTTGGGCCGAAGAGGGACGAGGTAACAGTGGGGTGGAGAAGACTACATAACGAGGAACTTAATGATCTGTACTCATCACCAAATATTATTCGGGTGATCAAATCAAGAAGAATGAGGTAGGCGGGGCATGTAGCACGGATGGGTGAAGGGAGAGGTGCATACAGGATTTTGGTGGTGGAGACCTGAGGGTAAGACACCACTTGGAAGACCTACGCGTAGATGGGAGGATAATATTAAAATGGATCTTCAAGAAGTGGGAAGAGAAGACATGGACTGGATTGATCTGGTTTAGGAAAGGGACAGGTGGCGCGTTCTTGTGAATGCGATTCCATAAAACGCGGGGAATTTATTGACTAGCTGAGGACCTGTTAGCTTCTCAGGAAGGACTCTTCTCCATGGAGTTCGTCATGGAGCGTTTGGTTTTCACCATGAATGGTGTAGAAACAGCCAGCGTGTCAATTAGTAGCTTGCAATATCCCGAGCGTTTGGTTTTCACCATGAATGGTGTAGAAACAGCCAGCGTGTCAATTAGTAGCTTGCAATATCCCGAGCGTTTGGTTTTCACCATGAATGGTGTAGAAACAGCCTGCGTGTCAATTAGTAGCTTGCAATATCCCGAGCGTTTGGTTTTCACCATGAATGGTGTAGAAACAGCCTGTGTGTCAATAGTAGCTTGCAATATCCCGAACAACTGCCCAGCCAGTCAGCAAACTGCCGGACGCTAGTGGTTGAGATTCATCATGGGGCATGAAGACTGCCCGCGTCCTCACTCAAGGGCAACAGGGTATAAAACGAATACGCATATTATCCTGACTACCAATTTGTGAAACACGCATTTCCAGCTGCTAGAATATTCAGTATAAATAAATTACAGTGGATGATCTGTTAAACCAATGAATATAACTCTGAAACATCTCACATTTCGACGTAAAACCCACACGCACACGTTCCAGCTTTTAGCAAGCCGTCATCAGGGTGCGCAAGAGTATACAAAATTATAAGTATTTATAAATCATACGTATTTATACTATGATCAGTAAATCCATTAAAGACATGGTCCAATTTCCGAAATCGAGAGAATCCTTTGAACTCAAAATTCGGTTTCTCTTATACAACCTTTTACCCGCACATTCGCTATACTTATACAAAACGTTTACACTGCGACATAAACAGTTCCATATATTCGTTTATCGAACAGTGTGGCTTTCGGTACAAGTTGCGCACCTTGCAGAGGGTCCCCCAAAACGCAACCTTCCAGAATGGTTTCGTACTTTCGTACTAATAAATCCTTTGCAAATTTGGCAAAGTCCAGATATTTGAGAACGATACTAAGAAATAACAAGACAGGCAATGTACGTATCACGTAACAGTGAGGCGCGTTCGCGTAATGTTTATACCTCCTCGCTTATACTAACGACCTTATCGTTTCATTCTAAGAGAACATTTCTATGGCGATTACATGTCGCCGGTAACAACTTGGGTTTCTATGTAAGGTGCCCGATATAGTTCACCCATTTTAATCAAATTCGGAGTTTTTCGATAGATTTTCATAAAAGTTACCAATATCAAACTTCACGGAAATCCGTGCAGTGACAGCCGCGATGATACATGCGGATATACGGGCAGACAGGCGGATATGACGAGTGTGACACTTTTCGCGCCTAAACGGACGCGCATAAAAATGACATTAACAAGGATATTAAGAGACGATTAAAACTCTGGGAATCGTACCATTCCTTCCAGAATAGTGCGTCTTCCCGTTTGGGTCTGTCTGCTGTGAATGTTGTGTGTTGTGAGGTAGAGGTCTCTGCGACGGGCTGATCACTCGTCCAGAGGAGTCGTACCGAGTGTGGTGTGTCTGAGTGTGATTGTGAAGCCTCGATACTGAGGCGGCCTGGCCCCCTACGGCATGGATGTCTAACTCTTGTGAGTGTTGTGTGTTGTCAGGTAGAGGTCTCTGCGACGGACTGATCACTCGTCCAGAGGAGTCCTACCGAGTGTGGTGTATCTGAGTGTGATCGTGAAGCCTCGATACTGAGGCGGCCTAGGCCCCCTACGGCATGGATGTCTGTCTCTTGTGAGTGTTGTGTGTTGTAAGGTAGAGATCTCTGAGACGGGCTGATCACTCGTCCAGAGGAGTCCTACCGAGTGTGTTGTGCCTGAGGGTGATTGTGAAACCTCGATACTGAGGCGAGCTAGGCCCCCTAGGGCATGGATGTCTATCTCTTGTGAGTGTTGTGTGTTGTCAGGTAGAGGTCTCTGTGACGGGCTGATCACTCGTCCAGAGGAGTCCTACCGAGTGTGTTGTGTCTGAGGGTGATTGTGAAACCTCGATACTGAGGCGAGCTAGGCCCCCTAGGGCATGGATGTCTATCTCTTGTGAGTGTTGTGTGTTGTCAGGTAGAGGTCTCTGTGACGGGCTGATCACTCGTCCAGAGGAGTCCTACCGAGTGTGGTGTGTCTGAGTGTGATCGCAAAGCCTGAACATTGAGGCATTTGCCTATTAGGGGCTGTTGCGCCATGAAAAAAAAAATATTTCCCTAATTCATTAGGAAATTTATAAGAACTTTCGGCCAGTAATACGAAACGTACAATAAATCCCCATCCTGATATACAACAGTAGTATTTCAAGGTCACCCACTATTCCTTCAGAGTAGGAACGACCTGCACAACTGCTTTGCAGGATTTGTTTGGCCGTCAATGAAACTTACATCATGGCGCAACACGGTCGTCGTACCTTATCTCTAGACATCCACAGCCCTGAAACTGCCTTTGCTCGTTATCTGACCTCTGAGATAAGCAAACACAAAGTCCGTTTTGTCATTTCTGATGCACAAATTCCACGTGTGTGGTAGCCTTAGGCACTGAACAGTGTCTCGCGTTAGGGCGCCTTTGTAAGAAACGAGACAAGACATATTGTTCACAGGATTGTAAACAAATGAAGACAGTTTCGAAACACTTACTGTACTGGCCCTGTCCACTGGCCCTTGTTAAAAATATAAACACCACGTTCCCCGTCGTCAGGAGGGCAGAAATGGTGCTCCCAAAACGTCCTTAAAAGTAAATACAGTCGAATTCGGTTATAACGTCATGAAAGGGACTGAATATTTTGTGTCGTTATAAACGAGTGTCGTTATAACCGAGCAGTATAATGTTATGATTAACAGTCAGGAATTAACTGGTATCACAGAATATCTCACGCTATAGACGAGGTGTCGTATAAACCGATATCGTTATAACAGTGTTCGACTGTAATTCTAAACATGATACACCGTCGTCACAATCCTACAGAAATGAAGAGATACAGGCTTGATGCTGCTCACAAAAATCAATATGAAACGTCATACGTTTAATAAACAACTTTAATTATCTGACTTTCACATTTAATTATGTAATTTGCTTGACATTTAATGACACACATTCCGTAATATACATTTTACGTGATAATTCGATAAAGCAGGCATCAGGACAAGTGAACTACATGGCTTTCAAATTATGACGCTACCAGAATGCCTGTAGTACAGGCGAGCAGGCTTAGACCACGCAGTTCAACGCGTACCCAGCGTCGTATAATGAAACGGCGCACGTTAACACTTTAAAGACTAACAATAACCTGAATCATGTTATAAACACTCGTACCGCGCAGTAAACAGTTATACAAACCAGTCAGTTAATGTTGTACAGTGAAATAATCGCTGTTTGTTCTGAGATCCACACAAAACACATAAATACAGTCCGTACCGCGCAGTAAACACACTCCGTCTCAGTTATACAAACCAGTCAGTTAATGTTGTACAGTGAAATAATCGCTGTTTGTTCTGAGATCCACACAAAACACATAAATACAGTCCGTACCGCGCAGTAAACACACTCCGTCTCAGTTATACAAACCAGTCAGTTAATGTTGTACAGTGAAATAATCGCTGTTTGTTCTGAGATCCACACAAAACACAAATACACTGTGTGGGCAGAACGTACAATTGTTGAATGTTAAACATGGTGGTACATATAGTAACCACTGGACTTTAAGAGGTTAATTTCTCTTCTCCATTAGACTGAAAGACCAAGTTGCTATAAAGATCCAGTCCGTACCGCGCAGTAAACACACTCCGTCTCAGTTACACAAACCAGTCAGTTAATGTTGTGCAGTGAAATAATCGCTGTTTGTTCTGAGATCCACTCAAAACACATAAATACAGTCCGTACCGCGCAGTAAACACACTCCGTCTCAGTTATACAAACCAGTCAGTTAATGCTGTACAGTGAAATAATCGCTGTTTGTTCTGAGATCCACACAAAACACAAATACACTGTGTGGGCAGAACGTACAATTGTTGAATGTTAAACATGGTGGTACATATAGTAACCACTGACTTGAGAACTTTAATAAGAGGTTATTACATTTCTCTCTCCCCATTATGAACCTGAAAGGAACCAAGTTTGCTATAAAGAATCCAGACTCCGTACCGCGCAGTAAACACACTCCGTCTCAGTTACACAAACCAGTCAGTTAATGTTGTACAGTGAAATAATCGCTGTTTGTTCTGAGATCCACACAAAACACATAAATACACTGTGTGGGCAGATCGTAGAATTGTTGAATGTCAAACATGGTGGTACATATAGTAACCTCTAGGGTTTAAAGGGTTAGAAGAAAAATGTCGGTATGTCAACTGTAGACATGTTCCGGCTTCGCTTTGCACAGCAACATCAAGAAACACGAAATCTATCACAGAACTGAGTAACAGACTCCTACTGCCGCTAGCCCACAGCCCAGTAGTGCCTTCAACAAGGTCAGTGCTCTGACAAAACATTACACAAACAAGCAACGCATCTCTCTCACTGAACTGGGAACAGTAAGTGTATTTAGCGACCACAGCACTATAAAAATGTTTTATTGCTCATTAAAAGCTATTTTACTGACCCCACTAACTGCCGCGATGTCGGATCGCAGAGGAGCGGATAGCCGCTTACTTTTCTGGTGGGGAAAGTCAACACTGAACTAACGCCACAGAAAGCAAACGAAGGCAAAACACTCACGCTACATCAGCAGCACCAAACTGAAGCGAAAACACACCAACATCCAAGACCCAACATTTCACGCTTCTTAATTCACCACCACTTCGAAATACTATTATTTCTTGAACTAGAACAACAGCCTTTAATGTACACGGTAGCGGTACTGTAATACATACCGACGCGTCTGAATTCAGTTCATCTCACGTGTTACAGCAGGATCCAGCACATCAGGGTTGCCAACAGTCATAAGATTCAAGGATGCCAAAACATATCAAAAGGCACCAAATGTAAACCGCTAAGGTAAGGTTTGAGGTTTCCTGTTAGCGATACAAACTCAGGTAACGTCTGAAAAATACACCTACATAAAAACACACGCAGTAATGTGTAGGCCTACTTGTGGTAAAGATAATATCCATTCTAATAGCGAAAGTGTTTACAATTGTTTATTTACCAACACCTGAAAAGGCTGTTATATAACACAGGCAATACGTAAGAGTGAAGGTACAGCTGTGCATGCCATGCAGACGAAGGGGGCTGGGGGGCGGGTGGTGCCACGCCGCCCGCTTTTGGTAAGTCCAGGAGGGGCGGCAAATAATTGTTACGAATTTAAAAAAAATTTATTTTTTACGCTCAACAAATTTCAAATAACTGAGCCAAATAAAAGGACATTCAATAAATGTGATTTTTTGTAAGTTCATAATTTATCTCAGGGGAGAAAATTACTCGCCCCCGGGGGCCAAAAAACTTAGCTATGCAACTGCATACAGGGATAGAGGAGGTACAGCTGCATTCATTCTTAACCTCGGCACTGAATGGTTAACCCTTTAAAGACGAAACGTGTCTGTTTTATAAAAGGACTCGGTGCGGACCGCGCAGTAAACACTCTCCACCTCGATTATACAAAACCAGCCTCTTACCAATGTATACGCCAAAAGTTGCTGTTTGTTCTGAGATCCATACAAAACACATGAATGCAATGTGAGCAACAATTAGAATTTTTTTTTAATTTTAAACCTGGTGGTACGAAACGTAACTGCTAAGCTTTAAAAGGTTAATTGACGTCTCGGCCGCTAAACGCCTGGGCAAAGCGTGTCCCTGGTAGTCAGTGAGTGGGTGAACCCCAGAGCCGGTCTGGAGGCTTTGGAGAAGAGAAAATTTCTTGCTGCTGCCCGGAACCGAACCATGATTCATAAATGAACAAGCTAATACAAGCATAACATGGCCCTATACCTCCATCTGTGTCGCACTTTGCGGTAGCATGTAATGGCTGCCTGCACGTGACGTCACGCACCATAGTGATGCACCACGTAGCACACACGGCAACTGTAGGACACACATTCGGATTTTTTTTTTTATCAGAATGTGGGCAACCAATTAAATAGATCTCATGACGTCCCAGTTGCTAACAAATATCTGTAAGACACAAATCTTTATAGTTAAAACACCCGTGCCGACGGGATGGGTACAAATTACTGGGGCCCGGCGGTCCCGAAGGGGGCCCGAGGCCCGACTATGTTGCATATGATTTGATACAGCGAATTTCGCAAAATGCAACTTTTCTGAATCGATTAATATAGCTTTATTAAGAAGCTGTATTTTCTCTCAGTTTTGAAATAAACAAAATCTCATGTCAAAATTATAAAAATGTAAAAATTTTACATTTTAGTGAAAAACAAAAAAGCATTTGCATTCTGTAAGTAATTAATTTTAAATGTGTTGCATTGTACGGGTGCTACACTTTGCGAAAATTTGCAATTTGCAACGTTTGATTTTGCGAGTATTTACTGCAGTGTTAATTACAATAATGTGATATATATATATATTACTTTAAGCTCAAGAAATAATATTATCCTATTCCATGTTTCATTTGTACCCGAGGCAGGTCACTTTTTCTTTCTTTCTTTTTTGTTTCTTTTCTTTTTCACATCAATACAAAATCTCGTTTAAAGATTTTTTGCCGGTCCGCCCTTGCTGGGCGGGGGGGGGGGGGGGGGGGGGGCAAACCGTTTTTTCCGCCGGGGCTCCAACCCGCTCTCAGCGGTCACGTAAAACACAATCACAGCTACGTGTTCCGGCTCCCACGAAGCTGTACACAATTATATGCAGAGACAAGTTACAGCAGCCATCTTCCTATACGTACGATACGCAGTCGTAACCGAACGATACTTCTAATACCTCTAATTTAATACCAACCAAAACATGGCACATGACGTAAAACCGAGATCTCGGTTTTCACAGTCCACTAGCGCATATAGTTTATGCATTTTATCTCTATATAACCGTGTAAAGCTTGAAGATGGCTTACGTGAGTCGAAACATGTAGCTATAACTGTGTTTTGACAATGAACGGTTGTCTGACGGTCATTTATTAGTGTATTTGTATACAACACGCAAAGGGAAGAGCAACATTAAGTTGATGACCGGCAATTATAGGTCAAGTACGAAAAAAAACACCCTTATAAAACAAAACAGTCTGCAACTGCACTTATATAAATATAAACACAACTACATGTTCCGTGACTCAATTTAAATAACAAAAGATAATTTTGTAATTTAAGTTCAACTGAAGCTTCCTATGTTTATTTTTCAAAATTCTAATGTACTAGTCATCAGCCGATTTCGGCTGCAGGGTAAAACACGTAAAATGTTTGATACCATCGTGTCTACAAAATCTGATTTTTATATTTCGATTTTGGGAGGGGAGCCGCCGGTCTGTACCCCCCCCCCCCCTTTGGGTATGTGCCTGCTGTGCAGTAAGGATTTTTATGGCTAACAGGAAACGTATGTCTTAACTTTCTTATCTTATCTCCTATTACAGAATTTTCTTTCTTTCTGGGGAAATCCTTTAATAAAGTAATTAGTGAAAAATTATCTTTGTGTATTTGTTGGTGAATGATAATCAGTTTCTTTCGTAATGTTTAAGATCCAAACTTTCGCCTATGCGCGCCTTACAATTGATGTCTTACGGCGACGTTCGTGTGCCGTCAGAACAACGGGATACTCAATGACTGGCACACCTACTCGTTTACAGACAGCACCCAATCTGCACTGTCGCTGCTGTTCCTTCTTCGTCATCCTTCAGTACACAAAAACTGCCTTGGGTCGGGCACAGTTTAGCTACCGGGTTTGCCTACACCAACGTTTCATGAAGCTATTCTGACTGAATCACGAAACAATAATTTGCATGATGATTTTACAACAGTTCATTAAATCATTAAAATATCACATTTGTTATGCTGATTCATGTTCTTCTTTAATATTATACCTTTTACCTGACACGTAAGGACCTTGAATCAAGGAGGAAAACTCGAAAATTTGTTGAAGGAGATGCAGAAGAACGCAGTGACTGTGCTAGGTGTTAGTGACGTGAGGTGGAAGGGTCAAGGTGAAATAAAAAGTGGTGATTATACAGTGTATTATTGCGGGGGGGGGGGGGGGGGGACAGTGCTGAGAGAGGCGTAGCAATAGTAGTGCATTAAGGCGTAGTGAAAAGTGTTGTTAAGAAGAGTGTGTATAGTGACAGACAGACCATTCACCACAGACAGGAGGGAAGGAGGTTCTGCCAACATAACACACAGATAACTGGAACACACGCTGAAAATAGGACCACGCTGCCATTAATTAATAATTATACTATAGAGGATAGTATAATATACTACTTGATTTTATTGTAATTTTTTATAAGTTTTAATAATTTAATAACTTTTAGCAACTTAACAATACCACTAATTTTACAAAATTTTATACGATGTGGTAACAAATACTGACTCACTGTTATGACGTAACCAAAGAATTGGTCTATGTAAAAACTCACTTAAAATACACCCTGATGATGGCAGAATAACAGCCGAAATGCGTATTGGGGCAGCCTTATAATAAAGAAAACAGTGAAAAAACTGTCTTAGTGCATTTGTTGGTACAAATAATTTAATTATAAAAAGATGCACGGTGAATATAAAGTGAAGACTGATTGCTGTTAAATTGCAGGCAGAACCGGTATTTTGATAGTGCAAGTGTACATGCCTACATCGGACTATGAAGATGACGAAGTGGAAGAGTTGTATGATGTAATTGAAGAAATTCTTGAAGAGGATGGAAAGGGCGAGACAAATACGATTATAATGGGAGATTGGAACAGTGTGGTTGGAGATAAAGCACATCACAACACTGTTGGACCATATGGACTGGGAAGGAGGAATCAGAGAGGTGAAATGCTTATTGACTTCTGTGAAAGAAATGGACTTGTTATAACAAACACATGGTTCAAAAAGCGTAAAAGAAGATTGTACACGTGGAAATCACCAGGAGATAGGAGTCGATATCAATTGGACTATGTACTAGTGAAACAGCGATTCAGGAACAGTGTGAAGGATGTGCAGACACTGCCTGGGGCAGATATTGACTGTGACCACAATTTACTGGTTGCAAAGATCTGCACCAGATTGAAGAAGATCATGAGGTTCCACAAGCGGAAACCAACGTGGGATTTGGAGAAGTTACATGCTCAACAACAGGAAGTACACGATAGTCTAGAAGAACAGCTTGGTGCAATCAAATGAGAAAGTGGGAATGTGGAAGTGCAGTGGAACAATATCAAGAAATGTGTGTTAGATACTGTGAGTGATTTGGTTGGAAACGTTGAGAGGAGAGCAAGAAAGCCATGGATTACACAGGAGATGATCAGTAAAATGGATGAACGAAGGAAATGGAAGAATGTCAACAACGAAGAAAGAAGGAAGAACAACAGAAGACTGAGGAACGAATTGAAAACAGCCACGGACAACGTCAAGAAGGAATATCTGGTGAGCATATGCGACGAGATCATAGAATTTCAAAGAACAGGACGTTATGATCTAATGTACATGAAGACAAAGGAGCTAGGTTGGAAAGAAACCCATGGGATTGAAAACGTTGGCATCGAAGAGTCTCAAGGGAATATAATAATAGATCAGAGAAGAGTATTGTAAATTTGGGAGAATTATATCACAGAGCTCTACGATCGAGCTAATCGACCAGAACGCCTGGAAGTCGAACCTGAAGCTGAAGTCGACGAAGATGAGAAAGGCCCTTATATTTTGCAAAGTGAAGTGGAAAAAGCTATCAAAGAGATGAGGGATAAGAAGGCTACAGGAGATGATGATGTACCTGGAGATGTACTCAAATTGTTGGGAGAAGATGGTCTCAGACTAAGGACACAGCTGATCAACACTATATATGTAACTGGGGAGTGTCCAAGAGATTTCATTGAACTTACAATGATTGCTTAAAGAACAAGCCCAAAGCTACAAAATGCAGCGGCCATCACGCAATCAGCATCATCGCACATACAGCAAAGATAGTAGCGAGGATACTTAGAAGAAGGATTTAAAGGAAGACTGAGGATGCGCTTGGAGAAGATCAGTTTGGATTTAGGAGAGGAAAAGGAACTAGGGATGCAATTGTGATGCTGAGAATAATATCAGAACGAACTTTGGTCATAGATGAGGAATTGTGTGCTTGCTTCATAGACTGGCAGAAGGCATTTGGCCGTGTAACTGGACCAAATTAATGCAGATCCTAAAAGGAATTGGGACAGACTGGCAAAAAGAAGATTGATCAGCAAATTGTACATGGAACAGTGTGTCAAAATACGACTGGACCAAGGGGAGACGAGGAGTGTGAAGATTGGAAGACGAGTTAGACAAGGTTGCTGTTTGTCGCCGATTCTGTTCAACTTATACAGCGAATACCTTACCAAGGAAGCTCTTTGAAGGGTTTGGAGACTTCAAAATAGGAGGACAAGTAATTCGCACTGTGAAATATGCAGATGACCTTGTGCTACTGGCTAGGGAAGAAAAGGTGCTACAGGGCATGGTTGATAGACTAAGTGAAATTGGAAGACGCTATGGAATGGAAATGAATGTGGAAAAAACTAAGGTAATGAGAATATCAAGGCAACCAGCCCCAATGAAAATTATGATAGATCAAAAGCAGTTGGAGAATGTGGAATATTTCAATTATTTGGGCAGCATGATAACAAATAATGCAAGGTGTACACGTAAAATTAAATACAGAATTGCCATGGCTAAAGCAGCATTCAACAACGAGAAGAAGACTCTTTTCACCAGCAAACTGGACTTAAATTTAAGGAAGAAACTAGTAAAGTGCTACATTTGGAGCATAGCTTTGTAAGGTGCTGAAACGTGGACACTTCGGAAAATAGATCAGAAGTATCTGGAAAGTTTTGAAATGTGGTGCTGGAGAAGAATGGAGAAGATCAGTTGGACCGATCGTGTGAGAAATGAAGAAGTATTACACAGAGTCAAGGAGGAGAGGAATATCGTACATACAATAAAAAGAAGAAAGGCTAACTGGATTGGTCACATCTTGCGTAGAAACTGCCTTCTGAAACACGTGATTGAAGGAAAGTTAGAAGGAAGGATAGAAATGACGGGAAGACGAGGGAGAAGACGTAAGCAGTTACTGGATGACCTTAAGGAAAAGAAAAGATACTGGAAATTGAAAGAGGAAGCACTAGATCGCACCCTGTGGAGAAATCGCTTTGGAAGAGGCTACGGACCTGTCGTAAGACAGACTACAGAATGAATGAATATGACCGTCGTGTGACATGTACTTCCTGAAGATGACCATAAAATATGGCCCAAAACATGTATAAGTTACCTCTACATTTGAACTAGTGCAATAAGTTGGAAATAAACGTACTTATATACGTATATTTTCCGGCCACACTCTGTGGTCGAAAGACAAAGCCACTGGCCTCGGATCGCGCCTCAAAAAGGCCGAAAAACGCTGATCGAGACTACAAATTCATATGAGACTGATTCTTGGAATGTAACACTTTTCAACAATCAAAACCTCCACGACAGTAAATCATCAAACACTACCACTTCTGCATAATTAACACACGACGTGTGTGTACAGTAGTGAACAGATAACTTGTTAGCTGATCTCCCAACACTGTACACAGCTGCAGTTGGTGCGGCGTTGACACTGCCTGTCTCACCTCGGAACGGCCAGGCAGCGTTACATTTTTCAACATTTACTCTGCTCAACAGTACATTCATATCTCCATACTGCGGACGTTTTCTGCGACAGCTGAAAAGAGCGTACTCGGTGCTTCGCCTCTTACTAGTTCGTCATCAGGCCACGACTGCACAGTGTCGTAACCATTCCTGTAATTCGCCAATATTATTTGAAGTATATAATTTTGGTGGGGCAATGCCAAGGCCTGTGCGGTCTAAGGCGTGGGTCTTCGGCCGCTCGCTTACTAGGATCGTGGGTTCGAATCCCACCGGGGGCATGGATGTCTGTCTGTTGTGAGTGTTGTTTGTTGTCAGGTAGAGGTCTCTGCGACGAGCTGGTCCCTCGTCCAGAGGAGTCCTACCGAGTGTGGTGTGTCTAAAAAGTGTGATCGTGAAGCCTCGACGAAACCAGGAGGCCCAGGCCCATATAGAGCTGTCGAGCCATAGGAAAAAAAAAAAATGCCAAGGCCTACTGCCGCAACGTCTGCCTCTGCCAACGAGCTAGTCCCAGGCAAAAAATGGTTTGGCCGGCTGTCGCATCCATGGTATGGCCCTGGGCTACGAGTCAGATGACGCAAAACCTGTATACAAGGTCGCCGTAGACACCGGGCTTGTGTCGTGGTGCCGTTAAAAGAGTTCTCGAGTGGTGTTGGTAGCACAATAGAACTCGCACATCTTGCACTGGAAAGACAACTGTTTCTAAACTCACAGAATTCATGCAACTTTCGCAACCACCCTTCATCACAGCGGTGACAAACCGAACTACATCTAATATCTGGTCTTTGACTTGAGAATGGCTTAAGCCGAAAATTTGATCAGTTAATTCTACAACCGTGTAAGACAGCAGCAATACGTAAGCCGTGTTATGATGGATACTGAATTGTATTCATTTGTGTATCCAATTACACATCTCGATTTCAATTTCACTGGAGCTCATTAGTGAAACTTAAACATCAGTTTCATCGAGTTACTCTGCTATGCCAACGGACCGCGAAGATGCATTACGTGTAACGCACATCAGTTGTCACTATCAGTGTTCGCAAGTTATCTGTGTTACGTCGTATATGCTAACGAACGCTTTCCAGCAATGTACGATGTCAGCGACGCGAAAACAACTTTTGAAACTATTTTACCCAAATAAATGGCTATGGAAACCAAAACTGGTATGATGTACAGTGATACAGAACTGTTCTACTGCTTCGGGGGTTTTTCGTTAAATAATTCCAGTGCCTATCAAACAGTTTTAAATATTGTACCGTGCCTACACCTGCACCGCGCAACTGCCATGGCTACAGTAATACAATTCATTTCTTCCTAACGCCACTCCGAATTTTCGTGTTCCTCAAAAGTCTGGAATAAATTCAGCGACCTACAGCGTAAGATATAAATCGATAATCTGAATCCATATCGATATCTGACGCTTTCGCTATCATTTATCGATATTGACATTCCTAGTTTTGCTACAGAACCATCACTTCGACCTTTTTTAGGCAATTTCAGAAATATACATTCAGTTTCAAACAAAAGCCACATGCAAAGGAAAGGTACAGTTCTTCCTGTATAAACAATGCAGACAAATGGTGGGTGGAGGTACAGCTCCACGCATTCTGAACCTCGCCATTATGGAGGTTAAGTGGTCACCTTCACGCCCCGGCCGCTTAGGCCCCCCCCCAAAAAAAAGACAGTCATCAGTACCCAATAAGAGTGGGCTGGGTGGGCCCCAGAGCCTGCCTGGACGTTTTGGAGTGGGGAAAAAATCTCTCGACCCCGTCAGGCGTTGACAAATGATTCCTTGGTTGTCCACTAAACCACACACACTACGCTATCTCGGCTCACTAAAGCACGTGCGACACCACTGATCTTAGATAATACGCAGTTCACTATCTATCCTAGATAGTACACAGTTCACTATCTGCACTCGCCGCGTTTATGTCAAAGCACTTACTAAACACAATTACCTCCCACAGTTCTGAAGCACGGACTCGTTAACACTTCGCCACATTATCAACCTATCAAAGTTCCGAACCGTTCGTCGCAGTTCGTGTAACTGATATACAATTTTGGGGTTGCTTTTCTTATTTGCTAGTTTCGATAATACTAACTACGCCAGTTTTGAGGCTCTCACAGCGGTATTGAAAATTCAAGTCCTCTGGGACATTGATACCGTGTCGACTGGTAAACGGTTACCGACGTTTCGTAAGAGTTTTTTGCTTCCATCTTCAGGATAGTCTTCTTGAACTAACTGTAACCTGAAAATGGAGGCAGCAATGTCCTCCGAAATATCGGTAGCCATTAACCAATTACAACGGGGTCATATCTCAGATTTTATCTCTTTAACTAGTATCATATTTGATTACAAAACCGCCACAATGAGAAATATATGCGAACCAGATTTCTAAGCATCAACCACTAAAATTTACAACACTGCATTCTTAACCTTCTAAGCATCAACCACTAAAATTTACAACACTGCATTCTTAACCTTCTAAGCATCAACCACTAAAATTTACAACACTGCATTCTTAACCTTCTAAGCATCAACCACTAAAATTTACAACACTGCATTCTTAACCTTCTAAGCATCAACCACTAAAATTTACAACACTGCATTCTTAACCTTCTAAGCATCAACCACTAAAATTTACAACACTGCATTCTTAACCTTCTAAGCATCAACCACTAAAATCTACAACAGTGCATTCTTAACCTTCTAAGCATCAACCACTAAAATTTACAACACTGCATTCTTAACCTTCTAAGCATCAACCACTAAAATTTACAACACTGCATTCCTAACCTTCTAAGCATCAACCACTAAAATTTACAACACTGCATTCTTAACCTTCTAAGCATCAACCACTAAAATTTACAACACTGCATTCTTAACCTTCTAAGCATCAACCACTAAAATTTACAACACTGCATTCTTAACCTTCTAAGCATCAACCACTAAAATTTACAACACTGCATTCTTAACCTTCTAAGCATCAACCACTAAAATTAAAACACTGCATTCCTAACCTTCTAAGCATCAACCACTAAAATTTACAACACTGCATCTTAACCTTCTAAGCATCAACCACTAAAATTTACAACACTGCATTCTTAACTTCTAAGCATCAACCACTAAAATTTACAACACTGCATTCTTAACCTTCTAAGCATCAACCACTAAAATTTACAACACTGCATTCTTAACCTTCTAAGCATCAACCACTAAAATTTACAACACTGCATTCTTAACCTTCTAAGCATCAACCACTAAAATTTACAACACTGCATTCTTAACCTTCTAAGCATCAACCACTAAAATTTACAACACTGCATTCTTAACCTTCTAAGCATCAACCACTAAAATTTACAACACTGCATTCTTAACCTTCTAAGCATCAACCACTAAAATCTACAACAGTGCATTCTTAACCTTCTAAGCATCAACCACTAAAATTTACAACACTGCATTCTTAACCTTCTAAGCATCAACCACTAAAATTTACAACACTGCATTCCTAACCTTCTAAGCATCAACCACTAAAATTTACAACACTGCATTCTTAACCTTCTAAGCATCAACCACTAAAATTTACAACACTGCATTCTTAACCTTCTAAGCATCAACCACTAAAATTTACAACACTGCATTCTTAACCTTCTAAGCATCAACCACTAAAATTTACAACACTGCATTCTTAACCTTCTAAGCATCAACCACTAAAATTTACAACACTGCATTCCTAACCTTCTAAGCATCAACCACTAAAATTTACAACACTGCATTCTTAACCTTCTAAGCATCAACCACTAAAATTTACAACACTGCATTCTTAACCTTCTAAGCATCAACCACTAAAATTTACAACACTGCATTCTTAACCTTCTAAGCATCAACCACTAAAATTTACAACACTGCATTCTTAACCTTCTAAGCATCAACCACTAAAATTTACAACACTGCATTCTTAACCTTCTAAGCATCAACCACTAAAATTTACAACACTGCATTCTTAACCTTCTAAGCATCAACCACTAAAATTTACAACACTGCATTCTTAACCTTCTAAGCATCAACCACTAAAATTTACAACACTGCATTCTTAACCTTCTAAGCATCAACCACTAAAATTTACAACACTGCATTCTTAACCTTCTAAGCATCAACCACTAAAATTTACAACACTGCATTCTTAACCATCAATACCCTAATACAATGCTTCCAAACTTTTTTGCTCGCGGACCCCTTTTGGCTTCAAAAAATAACCACGGATCCTCACATCCTTACTCACGTAAATATAGAGTGCCCGGATGACAGGCATCCAAAATTACAAATGTCTATCTCAGATCTGGTTTTAGGTAGATATTCATACATACCAGCAGCATACGTAAAAAGTATTGCATGATTCAACCTCTATTAAAATGACTGTCGCTCGCTTCGTGCGTACAGGGGGTTTCTTAATTAGATATTCCAAGTTATACGAAATAAACATATCGCCAATTAGAGAAGTTCCGCGATTATTTTTAACAAAACATTATTCCTTTAATTACGAAATAGGTAACCTTCAAAGTAGCCATTACAGAAACGTACCCACGGATCCCCTGCAAACGGGTGGCGGAGCACACTTTGGGAACCACTACTCTAATATATGCTAAATGAATTAAACACAACTATCACACAAACGGTACAATAATCAATGACACCGGGACAGAGAAACTAAGATAGTTATGCTCAAATGATCGTCGTCTTTTAGGTTTTTACAACGTGCAGTAAACTGTGTTCCGACGTTTCGGTGAAAAGCACTGGCCCCACGCTCAGGGCTACTACACTAGTTCAAGCGATGTGCGCGAAGGAATGTGTCGCGCATATGGAGGCTTTTAAGGAAATTTGGCCAAACACAGTTAATTATGGGCGAAAACGAGTAACAGGCCAACTCCCCTCAAACCCCCCCCCCCCATATAAACGATACATTTTCTTCCACCCAATAACTTCAGTCAACCTGAAGATGGAGACAGTACGCTCCTCCGAAACCTTGGAACAAAGTTCGTTAGACGATGTAAAAACAAAACACCACCAGACACATCCGCCATGAAAACCCGCGAACTTTATGCAGCATAGATACTGTTTATAACTTACCAAGTATGTTTGCGTTAATGTTACAGCTCAATCAGTCACTTATATTCTTATTCGGCATAACAAAACACCGATCGAATTATTACAGTCCCTACACAGTCAATAATAACGGCAATTTACCAAACACAACGCAACGCACACTTAACAATACCATCTCCCGCGTCAGCTCTTCACCTCGCACCGATTACGTCTGCTTACTTCATGTAGTTGCTCTGCCGCCACCACTCGCGGGGCCGTGACGTCAAAACATGTCGCGCATTACGTAAAATACGCATGCGCAGTACGTATTGCGCAATATAACAACCGCAAGTCGAGTCCACGATGCTCACACCGGTAGCGAACACAAATGTGTTATACTTGTGGTTACACGCCGCTATATAACCAGCGCGTCGTATGAATTTAATATCCGTTTAAAGACTAAGTGAAAGCACTTTCCTATCCAATACTCCCTACATTTTATTTAAATATTCAGTTCGTACCGCGCTGTAAACACACTCCGTCTCGGTTTCAAAAACCGACTAGTGAATGCTGTGTAGGGACAAATCGCTGTTTGTTGTGTGAACCAAACGAGATATATAAATACACTCTTATGAGACGAATCCAGAATTCTACATCAATTTCTGTCGATTGCTGTCGATCTCCATGTATCCTAGAATTCGATAATCACATATGATGTACTGACAAGTAAGGTTACTGAAAATAAAACATGAAACGATATTTCGAAACAACGGACTTACACACTTATCTCGGCACGCACTCGTAACCGGAAAATGTTCTGAATTTAACGTGTGTATTTTAACTATAAAACACATTTTATGTCCAAACCTCACAAAATGGTTATTTTACCATGTCAGTTAACTTAAGAAGAGTTTAAAAATCCATTCAAAAGTTTTGCGTGTAAATTTTATTTGCTTACCTACTTTTGTACAAATAAATCGCGCAGAAAATAAATGCCTTTTATTATTTATTTCTTTTCAAACACTCTTCCATTCAGTGGCGGACTGGCCAGGGTGTCAGCTTGCCCGATGGCAAGTGGGCCACCTTAAACATTAGACAATATGTTAAAAATGTTAATGACCTTTTAGTAGCTTGAAAATATAATAGAAGTTCCAATATTATTACTGGCTGCAACTAAAATATACGTTGTATTGCTATTTTAATAAAAAAAATTTAATAAAATCCACCATTTATTTAAAATTAAAAAAATAATTTAAAAATTCAATTATAACAATCTGTATTTACATTTAGTATCTACTGGATACTGCCAGTAATATGTACAATATATGTACACTGTAATTACTAAAAAATATACATTTATTTCGCAAAAATTTTAATTGTACCTTTTTTCCACTTATGTATTTTTTTTAATTTTATTTATTTCTTATAAAAATTAAATTATAGCCTTATAGTTGTGGGTGGGCCCCTTTGTCTCCTGGCAACCAATATTTTTAGACCCAGTCCGCCACTGCTTCCATTAATTTCAGACATAAACGTAGAGTTGCTGTCATATTTTCCTACACGTACAGTCTACATGTTCACAGTTTTTACGAAAAGTCTTTATGCAACATGTTTACCTCCCTGACTACCCACGAAACCATAGATTCATGGTACGAAATGTTCTGGCATGCTGTCAGCTATTTTTGAACGCATGGAGCTATACATCCACTTCCTCATGTACCTTCGTGATGTGAACAGGGACAACTTAGTCTTTACGTCGCGAATTATTTTTAATAGGGGAAGTGTGACATTTGGGCTAATCGTAACTGGTTTTATGTTCAAATTTGAAATCGACTGAAAACGCTTATTATTTAGTGTAGTTTAAAGTTTTTTTTGTTGTCACATACAGTGCTTTAGTTGTAAATCTCTGGTTTATAAACATGAATCCCGGTGGGGGCGAGATTTTCTGCACCCGTCCAGACTGACCCTGGGACCCATCCAGCTCCTGTACAAGGGGTACCGGGTCTCTTTCCCGGGAGTAAAGCGGCCGGGGCGTGGAGTTGACCACCCACCCCCATCTAGCGTCAAGGTTAAAGAAAGAGTAGAGCTATACCTCTGCTCCCCCTCTGGGCCTTCGTGGCCTGTTCTATGTGAACTTTACCTTTACTTTGCAGGTACCCTGTGGTACTCGTTATGGGTAGCAACGTTGGTACCATTTTTTTTAGCATAAAATGTTTGATTTGAATGAAAGCGGTTTGTTTCAGTAAATTGTTACTATGAACCGGTAATGAAGGAGCACTGGCATAATAAGCTGATCGTTGTTGACACACAATTTTACATCTCACACACACGTCATCACGTAAGCTGCAGTCCGCGCAACTTTGGACAGTGTCGCAGTTATAAAACATATCGCCGCAATATAAGACAATTCCTCCAATCATCATCATCATCATCATCATCACTGTAATATTCACCACGCGTCACGTGACTTCGTAACATCTTGTCTGGCTTCTTTTTTATTATATTTTTGTTCATTTTTAAGTCTGCAGCCATTCCCGTTTGCAGTTTCCCCTTTTTATGTGTCTGCTCTTGCAGTTTTTCCCCATTCATGGTGCTTATCAATTGATTTTGTAAGACTGAATGTGTGACAGACAGTTCCAGTTGATCCTCACCTCCCATTATGGCGATTTGCTTTTCATTCCGAGCACGGCTAATGACTGCGAAATCATAGAAGGCCCAAAATAACACAGTTCACTTCACTCCATGTAAGTGCACGCTTAACAGCGCAGAGCCAATTAAAAAACCAGCACGAATACATAAATACACAAATACATAAATACACAAATACATAAATACACAAATACATGAAAACACAAATACATAAATATACAAATACATAAATACACAAATACCTTAATACACAAATACATAAATAACACAAATACATAAAACACAAATACATAAATATACAAATACATAAATACACAAGTACATAAATACACAAAACATAAAAACACAAATACATAAATACAACCAAATACATAAAAACACAAATACATAAAAACACAAATGCATAAATATACAAATACATAAATACACAAATACATAAATACACAAATACATAA
Source organism: Reticulitermes speratus (assembly GCA_021186555.1). Taxonomy (NCBI): domain Eukaryota; kingdom Metazoa; phylum Arthropoda; class Insecta; order Blattodea; family Rhinotermitidae; genus Reticulitermes; species Reticulitermes speratus. The sequence goes on along the minus strand of JAJKFL010000013.1, from coordinate 5,221,070 downwards.
ATACATAAAAAACACATACATAAAAACACAAATACATAAATACACAACTACATAAATACACAAATACATAAAAACACAAATACATAAATACACAAAATACATACATACACAAATACATAAAATACACAAATATATAAAACAAAATACATAAATACACAAATACATAAATACAAAAATACATAAATACACAAATACATAAATACATAATACACAAATACATAAATACACAAATACATAAAACAAAATACATAAATACACAAATATATAAATACAAAAATACATAAACACACAAATACATAAATACACAAATGCATAAATACACAAATACATAAACACACAAATACACAAACACAGACACGACACAATTACACAAGCAAAACAAACAGAACCACGCACAAGGTCACAGTGAGTGTCGACTCAACAAAATAATAATATTGACATCTTCGCTCTTTTGGGATGTTAAGCAGTGTAGATTGGTAGTTAGGGACAGACGTTTCGAGACAACTTATCGGTCCCATCTTCAAGGGTCAATCAGTCCACGAAGACTGTCCCGAAACGTCGATAACTAACTACCACTCTACCCTGCGTAACATTCAGTACGAAAATAATTATTCTTGGACTACTTCACCCTTGAATATGGGACCTATAGATTGTCCCGAAACGTCGGTAACTACCATTATACGCGGCATAACATCCCAGAAGAGCGAAGAGCTCATTTATACGGCGACGGAAGCCTGAAATCACGCATAATAAAATATTTTCAGATTCTAACCAAATTCTCAAACAGCAACCTACATGCTATTTGTGACCAGTTAGAGTCGATTGTTTTGAAATTTGTTGTAAAGGAGCAATTGGTTATTTTGAACATGTCTACGTCACAGCAGGCCAAGCTTGCTAGTTCTACGCGTCTAGCAGAAGGACAGTTTTTGTGTGTACCATAAAACACGGGTGTCTCTCTAACATGTCGAACTGCAACACGGACTGCAGTGCTGTCCAAATAAGACGGACACTTTTTTAAACCACTATTAATACTAACAAAGAACAGAGCATCACAGCGGTATCTTCGCAACTGAGAGTGTGAAGCTTTAGTCTCTTGTGTGTACAACCTCCAGCCCGCGGGCTGCATGCGGTCCGCCACGTTCTATTATACGACCCGCGGCCACATTTTTAAATTGTGTATAAACTACGAGTATAAATCTTACACAATACTTTAGGCGGTTAGGTATACCGTTTACATAGGCTGAGGGTGTTCGAGAATAGGGTGCTGAGGGGGATATTTGGGCCTAAGAGGGACGGGGTAACAGGGGAGTGGAGAAGACTACATAACGAGGAGCTTAATGATCTGTATTGATCTGAATAGGGTGCTGAGGGGGATATTTGGGCCTAAGAGGGACGGGGTAACAGGGGAGTGGAGAAGACTACATAACGAGGAACTTAATGATCTGTACTGATCTGAATAGGGTGCTGAGGGGGATATTTGGGCCTAAGAGGGACGGGGTAACAGAAGAGTGGAGAAGACTACATAACGAGGAGCTTAATGATCTGTAATGATCTGAATAGGGTGCTGAGGCGGATATTTGGGCCTAAGAGGGACGATGGTAACAGGGGAGTGGAGAAGACTACATAACGAGGAGCTTAATGATCTGTAATGATCTGAATAGGGTGCTGAGGCGGATATTTGGGCCTAAGAGGGACGAGGTAACAGGGGAGTGGAGAAGACTACATAACGAGGAACTTAATGATCTGTACTGATCTGAATAGGGTGCTGAGGGGGATATTTGGGCCTAAGAGGGACGGGGTAACAGAAGAGTGGAGAAGACTACATAACGAGGAGCTTAATGATCTGTAATGATCTGAATAGGGTGCTGAGGCGGATATTTGGGCCTAAGAGGGACGGGGTAACAGAAGAGTGGAGAAGACTACATAACGAGGAGCTTAATGATCTGTAATGATCTGAATAGGGTGCTGAGGGGGATATTTGGGCCTAAGAGGGACGGGGTAACAGAAGAGTGGAGAAGACTAAATAACGAGGAGCTTAATGATCTGTAATGATCTGAATAGGGTGCTGAGGGGGATATTTGGGCCTAAGAGGGACGGGGTAACAGAAGAGTGGAGAAGACTACATAACGAGGAACTTAATGATCTGTACTCGTCACCAAATATTATTCGGGTGATCAAATCAAGAATAATGAGGTGGGCGGGGCATGTAGCACGTATGGGGGAGGGGAGAGGTGCGTACAGGATTTTGTTGGGGAGACCTGAGGGAAGGAGACCACTTGGAAGACCCAGGCGTAGATGGGAGGATAATATTAAAATGGATTATCAACAAGTGGAATGGGAGGGGGTGGACTGGATTGATATGGCTCAGGATAGGGACAGGTGGCGGGCTGTTGTGAATGCGGTAATGAACCTTGGGGTTCCATAAAATTTGGGGAATTTCTTGACTAGCTGACGACCTGTTAGCTTCTTAAGAAGGGCTCTGCTACATGGAGTTAGTTAGTTAGTTAGTTAGGTATACCACCTACTGTTATTTTTCCACGTGCCGCCCTCTGCCATCAAAACGGAGACCCATACTTTGGACGCGAAAGTACGCCTCATAACTACAATTTTCATAAAAAGATAAATAGTTTATAATAATAATCATATTTGCAGAAGGTCTTAGCCATGTGAAGCTTTATCTCACCGAGACATACAAAGTGGCACTAAAGTCACTTGACGCTAGACGCACTAAAGTCACTTGACGCTAGACGCACTAGTCACTTGACTCTAGACGCACTAAAGTCACTTGACGCTAGACGCACTAGTCACTTGACTCTAGACGCACTAAAGTCACTTGACTCTAGACGCACTAAAGTCACTTGACGCTAGACGCACTAAAGTCACTTGACTCTAGACGCACTAAAGTCACTTGACTCTAGACGCACTAAAGTCACTTGACTCTAGACGCACTAAAGTCACTTGACGCTAGACGCACTAAAGTCACTTGACGCTAGACGCACTAGTCACTTGACTCTAGACGCACTAAAGTCACTTGACTCTAGACGCACTAGTCACTTGACTCTAGACGCACTAAAGTCACTTGACTCTAGACGCACTAAAGTCACTTGACGCTAGACGCACTAAAGTCCCTTGACGCTAGAGGCACCATGTTTAATTGAAATTTGCTGACACTGCACACAGTTATTGACTATCTGAAATGTTCACAGTGTGTTCCTTCTACATTAACACATCTACTCCTTTCCACAACGTTTCAATGTACTGTCTCGCAAAGCTGCCAATCATCATCAATGTACTGCCTTTATGTTGATAAACATCGAGCTTCAAGTGACTTGCGTCATCTGCATTGTCAAGGCTCAGAACACTCACAGTCCGTATTCACAAGGAAGTTGTGTCAGGAAACACAAGCTGAGTGAACTGTCACTGCATGCCATCAGAAACACAAGCTGAGTGAACTGTCACTGCATGCCATCAGAAACACAAGCTGAGTGAACTGTCACTGCATGCCATCAGAAACACAAGCTGAGTGAACTGTCACTGCATGCCATCAGAAACACAATCTGGGTGAACTGTCACTGCATGCCATCAGAAACACAAGCTGAGTGAACTGTCACTGCATGCCATCAGAAACACAAGCTGAGTGAACTGTCACTGCATGCCATCAGAAACACAAGCTGAGTGAACTGTCACTGCATGCCATCAGAAACACAAGCTGAGTGAACTGTCACTGCATGCCATCAGAAACACAAGCTGAGTGAACTGTCACTGCTTGCCATCAGAAACACAAGCTGAGTGAACTGTCACTGCTTGCCATCAGAAACACAAGCTGAGTGAACTGTCACTGCATGCCATCAGAAACACAAGCTGAGTGAACTGTCACTGCATGCCATCAGAAACACAAGCTGAGTGAACTGTCACTGCATGCCATCAGAAACACAAGCTGAGTGAACTGTCACTGCATGCCATCAGAAATCCTGTTTCATTCCAAACACGTTAAAAAGTGCCCACAATAAATTCTTCTGTCCCCGAAAGTGTTAGTTATGTTAGAGTCTTCCACTCGCTAGGCACGTGATCAGGTCTGCAGTCAACAAAATTGAATATCATTGTCGAATGTGGAATATAAATACGACCTTCAAAGTTCCAAGAACTACAACAGACGGCTGAAAAGTTTCTGCTCTGAGAAGTCTCGCTAGGAAAGTGGCGAATTATTCCGACGTATTTGTGGGGTACGCCGCGATTTTGGCGTACGATGTGAAATGGGCGTTTGTACGATTTCAAGTGAATTAATTTTGATTTAGCGTTTTGGTAAAGATTAGAAATACAGGTAATTTACGTATAAACGTCACATTAAGGCGCATTCGCGTTACAATTTTTGCCGTGCAAAAGCAATAAGTATTACATATTGTGAGTGTGTGTCTGTAGCCTTAGTTATCCAGCATGCAAAGCGCATGCGCCGTATTATATTGTCGTCTGTGGTCTGTCTGGCTCTACCATATTTTTCTACATTATCTCATAAACGACACGATTTTCGGAAAAAAGTTATTGAACATAAAATGTGTGTTTTGAGTTTCTCTACAACTTTTGGCTGAAACATTTCTCATTCTAAGAAGAATTCAGCGAGATATTATCATAAACGTACATACGTCTTCATGTAAAGTGCCGGTTATTCTTGTCAGATTTTAATCAAACTTCAATTTTTCCCTTCAGATTTTCGAAACATGGTCAAATATCGAATTTTATGAAAATCCGTCCCTTGGGAACCGAGTTGTTCCACGCGGACAGACAGACATGACGAAGCTAATAGTCGCTTTTCGCAGTTTTGCGAAAGCGCCTGGAAAACAGAGAAACATTTTCTTTTGAACACAATTTAAAGATTCCTAATGGCTGAAATGAATAGTATTAAAGGTAACTGAGTCGTATTTTTTTAAATAAAATTAGAGACACTGAAACTAGAAGAGTAACAACAATTTCGAGTTTATCGACCAATCGGAATGGCAACTATGCATAAAATGGCAGATACCTACAGGGATGTATAGTCTATATCAGTGGTATTCAACCTGGGGTACGCGAAGACATCTTAGGGGCTACGTAAAATTAAAAAAAATAAATGTATTATTTCATGATAAACAGTGAATAATCAGGGCCAGATTTAGGGTTAGCCACAAGAGACCCGGACGTAAGGACATGCGATTTGGGAGCGCCATTTTTCTCTCTCTCTCTCTCCTTTATGCGATTCTTATCTGGGCGGATAGTTTCATTTTATTCCACATAGTGCATATAATTTTGCTTTGCTAAAATACCTTTGTTCCTTTATTAATTTTTATATGATAGGCAATAATATATTTGTTATTTAATAGCTTGACTCTCCTTTTTCTCATTTAAAACTTATTATTTAATACATTATTTTGGATGTAATTTATTTAACTTATTTTAGATGTAGATTATAGACTATGTATAACTTGAATTATGCACCAACAACTTTGGGGGTACAAAGTTGAAGAGAAATTATATGTGGGGGTACGCGAACAAAAAAGGTTGAATACCGCTGAGCTATATCACAAAACAAGTGTTCGATGTATATGTATAAATAAAGTGTCACTTTTATCGCGTCGTTCAGCATTAAAAGCCTGCATCCGCCGGGACATCCCGCGATGTCTGCCGTGCTCTGGAACACCCTGTAGAAAGAGACTGAACAGGCCGCCCCAGCTCCCTGACACACATTATTTCTATTACGGAACAATTAAAGTAACCGTGTACCAGGGAACTGGTTCTGTTAATCAATTTAGCGTGCCTTACAACGAAGTTAGGTTCCGTAAGTAACAAAATTGTTTATATTTAAGCTAGTGACGTCACTGTAATAACGGTTGTCTCCGTCTTCTAATTTCATACACACATTTCAACGCCTCCACCATGTATTGAAATGATTCTGCATGTCATTCTCAGACGGTTCTTTCAATACTATGATCACATTGCTCTAATCGCTGCTCGAAATGAAAATTCAGAAGTCCCTGTATAGTTAATCAATTTTACACCAACTGATGCACTATTAAAACCACCTTTATTGTAGCTTTTGTAAACATGTACCCCTACATATGTTTCGATTCTCAGATCATCGTCAGGGGGTTTAGTTTTTGAAAGCCACTAACACTTCAATTACATAATTTTAAGGATCGAAGAGTACTTGTGTCTTAATATTGTATAAATTGTCTTGGTTTAAAATTATAACACATTAAAACTTATGTTTTATAAGTTAAAATTGTGGTTAAAAAATTTTTGTAAAAAGGTTGTAAATGTTTTTTTTTTGATTGCGGAAGTACTGGTATTTTGAATCGTGGTAATTCGTGAGCTGTAAAATAAATAATTCGGATAAGTAATTCTGAATTGAAAGGTGGTTTTAATAGTGCATCAGTTGGTGTGAAATTGATAATTAGCGAACATGCACGGTGTTCGAAACGTGAAATCCCTGTATAGTTCTTCGCGCCAAAATAGGTTATAACGTCATCAACCACAACAACAAGATTTGTCGGACACTGGGGGGGGGGGGGGGGGGACAAGAAAGAAAGAAAGAAAGAAAGAACGAATAGTTCTTAGCGCCAAAATAGGTTATAACGTCATCAACCACAACAAAAAGATTTGTCGGACACTGGGAAGGGGGGGGGGGACAAGAAAGAAAGAAAGAAAGAAAGAACGAATAGTTCTTAGCGCCAAAATAGGTTATAACGTCATCAACCACAACAAAAAGATTTGTCGGACACTGGGGGGGGGGGGGGGGGACAAGAAAGAAAGAAAGAACGAATAGTTCTTCGCGCCAAAATAGGTTATAACGTCATCAACCACAACAAAAAGATTTGTCGGACACTGGGGGGGGGGGGGGGGGGGGGGACAAGAAAGAAAGAAAGAAAGAAAGAACGAATAGTTCTTCGCGCCAAAATAGGTTATAACGTCATCAACCACAACAAAAGATTTGTCGGACACTGGGGGGGGGGGGGGACAAGAAAGAAAGAAAGAAAGAAAGAAAGAAAGAACGAATAGTTCTTCGCGCCAAAATAGGTTATAACGTCATCAACCACAACAAAAAGATTTGTCGGACACTGGGGGGGGGGGACAAGAAAGAAAGAAAGAAAGAACGAATAGTTCTTCGCGCCAAAATAGGTTATAACGTCATCAACCACAACAAAAAGATTTGTCGGACACTGGGGGGGGGGGGGGGGGGGCAAGAAAGAAAGAAAGAACGAATCGTTGGAATTTCCTTCTGGAAAATTTCCCTGTTTTGAAAATAAAGCCCTTTTTAACAGAAGGCCTAAACGTTATACAAACATAATTCACTATCTACATGCAAATTCGTCAAATATCTCCACCATCAATGATGTTATGCGCATACTGGAATTTCCGATGATTAGACACGACAGTTTCCATGCAGGTTGCATTCCAGGGCGATTCTTGCTTGTCCTTGGTTTCATTATAGTTCACTGCAGTCACTGTAACATCAGCGCGGTGTTTTGCCTCCCCAATCCAATTCCAAACGAATCCTTCCGGGCGAAAATATCCATCAAAACTGTTACTTTTAAAGTTTTCGGCAACAACACGTGTCTTTCAAGCATCTGAAACTGAAATATCCACGACTCTATTAGCGCCATCATAACTAGCTATCTCTCACCGCCGCCTAACGAGTTACACACGCAGCTCAACGAGTTACGGTGGTTATTCCCAGACTGACTGCGTAGGCGGCAACCACGTGTCGTATTTCCGTACAAAGTCTCTTACCATAACGATGTTGTTTAAATGCAGGCTTCTGATATACGAGCACGGTACCCTATTACAGGGGAGCACAAATTTTTCAATAATCTAGTAGCCATTACAACATTTGTGGCGCTAGAAGTGTCACATGAAGCAAGTGCCATACTGCGGGCCCACAAATACAGGGCATACACAAAAGAATGGTGCGGTTTCAATAGTGATTCCTATTGAAACCGCACCATTCGTTTGTGTATGCCCTGTATTAGGCGCCACTATACAAAATTTAGTTGCCCGGCCGACCTAAGGCCCGGGATTTGTGCACCTAATCATCATATTTAATTAATTTCCCGCTTGCCGCAACTGCACCAGTACGTTGCTTTGCAAATGGATCTAAGAGATGTCTAAACAGTAGCTGTGGTGTACCGGTATGCAAATTTCGACAAAGAATGTACCGGTATGCAAATTTCGACAAAGAATGTACCGGTATGCAAATTCGGCGGCAGAAAGAAACGCCTGGATGTACTGGCCCATTTCAGACACTGACTCTAAATACATTTCGAACCCGGTTATAACGTCATGAACGGGACTGAATATTTTTGTGTCGTTATAAACGAGTGTCGTTATAACCGAGGAGTATAATGCTATGGTTAACAGTGAGGAATTAATTTGTACCACAGAATTGCTGATGTTATATACAAGGCGTCGCATAAAGTGATGTCGTTATAACCGAGGAGTATAATGCTATGGTTAACAGTGAGGAATTAATTTGTACCACAGAATTGCTGATGTTATATACAAGGCGTCGCATAAACTGATGTCGTTATAAGCGGGTTCTGCTGTATTTTTAAGAGATTAAACATCAGAGAATTTTAAGGAAATTTTTAGTTTCATGCACATGAGCACACAAAACTTGGGTGAATTATTAAATGTGACCACCGCTATGTTGTAGCTTCCTGAAATGTTGCTGTCATCGTCATTATCATCACCTTCCTGTCGTTTCTAGCTGGAATATAGGGCCTCCACAAAACATCTCCAGTATACACGACTCCCTGACAACATTAGACCCCTGACAATGTTTTCCCATGCTGTGTGGCTTCTTCCTCCACCGTTTCCAGGTATAGCTTAGTCGACATCTTATACGACCTTCGACATTCCAATCCAAAACAGACCTTTCTATTGCTTTATGTGGTTTCCTAAGTGTACGTTCATCCATTTCCACTTCTTTATTTTACAAATTATCTGCATTTTTTGCCGATCCCAGTGGCCGCGCGGTCTAAGGCGTCGGTCTACGTCCGCTCGCTTACTGGGATTGTGGGTTCGAATCCCGCCTTGGGCATGGATGTCTATATCTTGTGAGTGTTGTTTGTTGTCAGGTAGAGGTCTCTGCGACGGGCTGATCACTCATCCAGAGCAGTCCTACCGAGTGTGCTGTGTCTGTGTGAGATCGTGAAGCCTAGTGGGTTTCTAGGTCCACTAAAGTTGTCGAGCCATTAGAGACAATTAGTTTGTTTAGTGGTATTGCGTAATTCTTCGTTTGCTATTGTTTTTGGCCATTTTATACTTCCCACTTTCCTTAGGCATCTGTTAGAACACTTACAGACGGTTTTCAGATATTCTTTGCTCTTTTCGAAGTCTCGCGCTCACACAGTACGACTGCATCCATATTTTTTTTTCCATATACACGTGACTTACTTCTGAAGGCTAGCTGCTCAGATGTCCATCTTGGAAATAGCTGAATGCGTGAAGATTGTGTCTTTCTTATGCGATTTTTTATGCCTTGAGATCTGCGATCTTTTGGGATTTTAAGCACCTAAAATTATAGTTTCTTACCGACGTTTCGGGACAACCTATCGGTCCCATCTTCAATGGTCAAGCAGTCCAAAAAGAAGATCTTGCTCGGTTCCTCCTTCTTTAGTTACTACAGATTCAATGCACAAAATGTTTGTACTTCGTCAGTGGATCTCCGTTCAGTGTTAAGTTTTCTTTCCCCTTGTTACTGACTAATTGATGGGAAGAGATATACAGACTATACAATGAATGAATACACAGTGGTGGACCGGGATAGCTCAGTCGGTATAGCGACTCGCTACAGGCTGGACGGTCCAGGGATCGAATCCCGGTGGGGGCGAGATTTTCAGCACCCGTCCAGATCGGCCCTGGGGCCTACTGAGCCTCCTGTACAATGGGTACCGGGTCATTCCCGGAGGTAAAGCGGCCGGGGCGTGGCGTTGATCACCTCCCCCATCTAGCGCCGAGGTTAAAGAAAGAGTAGAGCTATACCTCTACTCCCGTCTGGGCCTTCATGGCCTGTTCTAGGGTGACCTTTACCTTTACCTACGTTTCTTATTAGAGGACCAAAAACTACCAAAGCACTGCAGGTGACAGGACACAGCCCTGTTTAGCTCCTGACCTGACTGCTGTGGGTTCTGACACACGTCCTTCGTGCACGATATTACAAGTGAAAGATCCGATCTGCTCTCTTCTGGGATATTACGCAGCGTCGAGTGGTAATCCTTTACCGACGTTTCGGGAAAACCTATCGGTCTCATCTTCAAGGATCAAGAAGTCTTCTTGGACTTCTTCACCCTTGAAGATGGGAGCGATACGTTGTACCGAAACGTCGGTAAAGGATTACCACGCGACGCTGCGTAATACCCAGAAGAGAGCAGATCTCATGAACATCGCGGCGGAAGCCTGATATCATGGAAAATAAAAGATTCGTACATAACTTTTATTAAACCTCGTATTTCCTGTGGTATACTATATAAACAAGGCATACACAAAAGAATGGTGCGGTTTCACTGGCGACTCATATTTGGACCGCACTATTCTTTTGTGTATGCCCTGTATACTTACTATATACTACAAAGCTTTCTCGAAAGCTATGCAAACAATGTACAACGTCGTAGTGTGGGTGTCCTGTTTACTACTGCATAGTTTCATATTTCGACCCCTTCTGTGTATCTCCCTTTTCAGTGCGGTCACACGTATGTGCTATATAGACTGTTGATTCTAGTGAGCGCTCCTTTGAGAGACACTGTGTATTGTAAAAGGCAAAGTCCTCCCTAGAACAGGCCATGAAGGCCCAGAGGGGGAGTAGAGGTATAGCTCTACTCTTTCTTTAACCTCGGCACTAGATGAGGGTGGGTGGTCAACTCCACGGCCCGGCCGCTTTAACCCCGGGAAAGAAACCCGGTACCCATGGTATAGGAGGCTGGGTAGGCCCCAGTGCCGATCTGGACGGATTCGGAAAATCTCGCCCCCACCGGGATTCGATCCCAGGACCGTCCAGCCCGTAGCGAGTCGCTATACGACTGAGCTATCGCGGCCCACCACTGTGTATTGTATCAATTAAAATAGGTTGAAGCTATCTATACGTCCTTCAATTGCCCATTCATTCTTATGGGCACTTATGACATGGCTTTCGAACGAGGATTCGAAAATTCAGAGCGTTAAGGAGTACAGAGGAGTGTGCTGAAGAAAACGCCATTCACACGCCTCTAAACCAGTGGTTCCCAAAGTGGGCGGTACCGCCCCTGGGGGGCGGTGGGATTACCGAGGTGGGCGCTGATAGGTACGAGAGGTGGAAGGGAGCGCTGTTATTATCACAGGGGGGCGCCAGTAGACAAGTAGTGCATTTATTTTTATAATAAAATTCAAATAAAGTAATTTTTGTGTTAAAAATAAAAAATGAACTAAATTTCTTAGTATTTTAATTTATGAATCTCATTCAAGCATATATTATTTTTTTATAAACTATTGCTAGATGAATTATTGTTAATGATAAAAAATATAATAAATTTTAATTTATTAATTAACACATAAAACATTAAGTTTAACTCTTATTATTTTATTTAAACGATTTTTTAAATATAAAATAAAAGTGGAAACAAAAGCGCATTTATGTTTTTTAAAAAAGGTAGGGGGCGCTGTGGGTGTGTATATGGAACCAAGGGGGCGGTCGACCGAAAATGTTTGGGAACCGCTGATGTAAACTGTTCTGAAGCTCGGAAGTGGACGGAACGATTTCAGAACAGGAGATGGCTAACTGCAAATGAGGTACAGCGTACAATAGCACGGAGATGGAGAGTGAAGTACTATTGTAATTATCGCAAGTTAAGTAACTGGAGTACTGCGAAAACGTGCAGTCAGCGGATGCAGAAGTCCTTACTTCTGACCCAACTAACAAACATATCATATCGCATCATATCCTGAGATTAATACAATAATTGCATTACGTAATGCTCACCGTAATGTAATGGCCGGTCCCTCGATACGTACAGTCCAATGCGGACCTTCGGTGGCACTACAGTCCAATGCGGACCTTCGGTGGTACTACAGTCCAATGCGGACCTTCGGTGGCACTACAGTCCAATGCGGACCTTCGGTGGCACTACAGTCCAATGCGGACCTTCGGTGGTACTACAGTCCAATGCGGACCTTCGGTGGCACTACAGTCCAATGCGGACCTTCGGTGGCACTACAGTCCAATGAGGACCTTCGGTGGCACTACAGTCCAATGCGGACCTTCGGTGGCACTACAGTCCAATGCGGACCTTCGGTGGCACTACAGTCCAATGCGGACCTTCGCCTCCTTAATGGCCCTCTCCCAGTCCACTCTATTTTTTGACCTTTCTTTCCAGTTGTCAATTTTACACTTCTTAATATCTGTTTGTACACAATTCCACCATCTGTTTCTTGGTCGTCCTCTTGGTCGACTTCCTTGGGGATTATTATTAAATACTTGACTTACTGTTCTTAGTATATTGATATATTAACAGTAATTAGGACTACTTCGTTAATTGGCATCATTTAAGCTATGAATAATTAATTATATATTTCGTAAGGTCTGTTGGTTCAGTTTCATAATTTTATTAATATAATTTGCTCCTAGGATAGCGTGATAGTAATTTTGCTTTTGTTTTTCCATGGAGCGACAGCCCCTAGTGGGCCAGGGCCTCCACATGCTGCACTTTATATCTTACGTTACTGTACGTCTGTTTACATTAGCGTGCCTTATTTATACTCAGGTACCGACCCTGTAAATTGCTCTGTCTCACTTACCAAGATACTTAACAAAGGTAATAAAATGAACTGGCCGATCCCAGTGGCCGTGCGGTCTAAGGCGTGGGTCTTCGGCCGCTCGCTTACTGGGATTGTGGGTTCGAATCCCACCGGGGGTATGGATGTCTGTCTCTTGTGAGTGTTGTGTGTTATTGTCAGGTAGAGGCCTCTGCGTCGAGCCGATCCCTCGTCCAGAGGAGTCCTACCGACTGTGGTGTGTCTCTCAGTGTGATCAAAAGAAATTACAAACCTCGACAATGAAACGGGAAAACCGGAGTAGGTAGAAGAGGACGACTTAAAAAAATTGAATTATTATGTGAAACCAGGACAGCTGAGTCCTTATAGTGACTACGTCACGGGTCCAAAGACCGAAGAATAGAGAGCTCGATTGCAGGCAAGAACCAGTGATTACCTCTTTTCCAAAATTTTATGGTCGACACAGCATCCTATCGAATATGTACAGCGATTATTCTCTGGGATAAGAGCGACCGGAACGTGAAGCTGACTGCCCACCTCCATGTAGTGCCAAGATTAAGAATGTTTTCAGACACAGCTCCACTCTCCAATACGAATTCGTGGCGTGGAGATTGATTAAGCAGTCATACTAATCATACTAATCATACAAATCATATTAGTCCAATATCTTTACCTGAGACATCCCGTTGTGACATATAAAGGACAGTGGAGAAATAAAACAATCACAACTATGACATCTGCGCTCTTCTGGGACGTTACACAGCGTCGAGTGGTAATCCTTCACCGACGATTCTGCACAACCTATCTGTCCCGTCTTCAAGGGTCAAGAAGTCCTGACTCCTTGACCCTTGAATATGGGACCGATAGGTTGTCCCGAAACGTCTGTACAGAACCACCATTCAACGCTGTGTAATATCCCAGAGCAGCACAGATATCATCTACAGCGCGGCGGAAGTCTGAGATGAAGCAAACCACACTAAGGTTTTTGATTAATTTACTGTATATTATATCATATTATATTATATGGCCTGATAACTTTCTATAAAATATCCGAAACACTTTGCAATATAATATACAGTAAATTAACACAGAAAACAGCTGTGCTAACTGTTTTTATTTCCGAACTGTCATATTAATCCTTCGATAATCGTATCAAGTTTTGAAATGTGGTGCTGGAGAAGAATGGAGAAGATCAGTTGGACCGATCGTGTGAGAAATGAAGAAGTATTACATAGAGTGAAGGAGGAGAGGAATATCGTACGTACAATAAAAAGAAGAAAGGCTAACTGGATTGGTCACATCTTGCGTAGAAACTGCCTTCTGAAACATGTGATTGAAGGAAAGTTAGAGGGAAGGATAGAAATGACGGGACGACGAGGGAGAAGACGTAAGCAGCTACTGGATGACCTTAAGGAAAGGAGAAGATACTGGGAATTGAAAGAGGAAGCACTAGATCGCACCATGTGGAGAACTCGCTTTGGAAGAGTCTACGGAAGTGTCGTGAGACAGACTACAGAATGAATGTATGAATCGTATAACTAGACCAAACATACCAACAGCCCCCCCCCCCTGTATGTTTCAGACAGTTCTCACCCACATTTACACACTCTTCACTGTACTTCTGTGTACCAGAAGTCGACTCATTACAGAACTTCCAAATAAATAATCTGGGAGGGGAGCATGATTAAAGAGTGACGTAACACACACGTAGTAACACTCTCCCCTGTCTGTGATTCCGAAATTCAACTCGCTTATTTCGAGTATATTCTTAATTGATTATATTAACGTACCCAATAATTTACAAAAGAAAATGGTTAGCCATGTGGCTTTTAACATCACGTGTAATAACCAAACAAGAAGAGGGCCGTTTCTGAAAACTTTATGGGGGGAGGGGGGGGGGGCACCGCGTGAAATGTGGGGGTACCAACGTGTGAGAGAGAGACTTTGAGAGAAATGTACATTTACTCACCCGGATTTTTGGTACCGCGAATTTCTGATCTGAATTGAAATAATTTGAACAAGTGATGTTTGGTTTTATACGAAAACAAAAATGTATTATTTAAAACATCTCCGAAGAGAGACAGCGAGATTCCAGTGTGTCACTCATCAGCGCTGGAAATAAAGAGCAGAGGACGTCCGTAAGCGATGTTCTGTGTTGACCCCACACGCGGTTTCTATGGAGAAATTGATTTTGCGAAGTCTGCAACACCTACACACTCTTGTATCACCAAGAGCGCCGATTATCTACAGGATTAACAATAATCTTACCAGAAGAAGGTTAATCTGTCCTAGCTGGCAGCACATAAAACTGACTGTCATCACAGAAACATTGCGACTGTTGCTTACAGTGTCTTGACGGAATGTTGCTATGACTTAAATCTCCTGAAATATGACACCGTGTCGATTGGTAAATACTTACCGACGTTTCGGAAGAGCTAGCTTCATCCATCGGGGGGCACGCGGTGGCGCAATTGGTTGAGGCACTGCTGTATAAGCCGGAAGGTCGAGGGTTCGATTCCCGATGGTGTCATTGGAATTTTTCATTGACATAATCCTTTCAGTCGCACTATGGCCCTGAGGTCGACTCAGTCTCTAACACAAATGAGTACCAGGAGTATTTCCTGGGGGGTAAAGGCGGCCAGTGCATAGGGCTGACAACCTTACCAAATTCATGTGCCGATTGTCTACAAATCTGGGTGCCTCAACCTCCTGGAACCCTAAGGGCCTGTCCAGGCCTGTAATGGGATTGCTTTACCTTTACCTTGCTTCATCCATCTTCAGCATCTAAGCGGTCAAAGAAGAGTAAACTTCTTGCAACATGAAGTTGGAGAAAGCATGTTCCTCCGAAAAGTCTGTAAATATTTACAAATCGACACGGCGTCATTTTCCAGAAGATTTAAGACTTTTAGCAGCACCGCTGTGAAAAGCTCTAAACTCGGTATGTCCCTGATTACCAGTGATACCGTACGGTTATTTGCAGTACCCAAATGAACGCCTAGTTTATTGTTACAATTGCCAACGAACATAAAATGCTTCAAACTAGGCATTAAAGTACTGAATATAGACGTGTATGATAGTCAGCAATGAGCAAAGGATGCTCAATAATAATAATAAAATAAAAAATGAAGTCAACTAACACGCATATGACAGTTTTAGACAGAAATATTATGAGGTCGGAAGAGGCTTAGACTTCTGAAGTGAATGGAGGAAACGAATATGAATGAAAGCAACGCAGTGTACAAAAGACCTGACACTACAATGTGCGTAGCCGGACAGGCGTTTCAGCTCAGAGAATTTCTCAGGGGTTCAAAGACTTCTTTGAATAGAGAGACCGTTTTGGTACCCACCTTGACAGACAGGTACCTATTGTGTATGTTAAAAGCAAGACATAAGAATATATATGTTACAGTTAGAACCCGACATCCGTTAAAACCCCAAGTCACTAGGTAAAAGTAGCAACAAAGCCTTGTCTTAAGTACTATTAAGTAGTTACTTCTAGAATTGACTGTCTATTGTTAGTAAAATGTAGTAATAACCGATAGGTTAGATTAGGTTAGGTTAAGTTACGTTACGCTTGGTTAAGTTAGGTTAGGTTAGGTTAAGTTACGTTACGTTACGTTAGGTTAGGTTAGGCTAGGTTAGGTTAGGTTAGGTTAAGTTACGTTAGGTTAGGTTAAGTTAGGCTAGGTTAGGTTAAGTTAAGTTACGTTACGTTTGGTTAAGTTAGGTTAGGTTAGGTTAAGTTACGTTACGTTACGTTAGGTTAGGTTAGGTTAGGTTAGGTTAGGTTAAGTTACGTTAGGTTAGGTTAAGTTAGGTTAGGCTAGGTTAGGTTATGTTAGGTTAGGTTAAGTTACGTTACGTTAGGTTAGGTTAGGCTAGGTTAGGTTAGGTTAGGTTAAGTTACGTTAGGTTAGGTTAAGTTAGGCTAGGTTAGGTTAAGTTAAGTTACGTTACGTTTGGTTAAGTTAGGTTAGGTTAGGTTAAGTTACGTTAGGTTAGGTTAGGCTAGGTTAGGTTAGGTTAGGTTAGGTTAAGTTACGTTAGGTTAGGTTAGGTTAAGTTAGGCTAGGTTAGGTTAAGTTAAGTTACGTTACGTTTGGTTAAGTTAGGTTAGGTTAGGTTAAGTTAGGTTAGGCTAGGTTAGGTTAGGTTAAGTTAGGTTAGGTTAGATTAGGTTAAGTTAGGTTAGGTTAGGTTAAGTTAGGTTAGGCTAGGTTAGGTTATATTAGGTTAGGTTAAGTTACGTTAGGTTAGGTTAGGCTAGGTTAGGTTAGGTTAGGTTAGTTTATGTTAGGCTAGGTTAGGTTATATTAGGTTAGGTTAAGTTACGTTAGGTTAGGTTAGGCTAGGTTAGGTTAGGCTAGGTTAGTTTATGTTAGGCTAGGTTAGGTTAAGTTACGTTAGGTTAGGTTAGGTTAGGCTAGGTTAGGTTAGGTTAGACTAGGTTAAGTTAAGTTACGTTAGGTTAGGCTAGGTTAGGTTAGGCTAGGTTAGGTTAGGTTAGGTTAGGCTAGGTTAGGTTAAGTTACGTTAGGTTAGGTTAGGTTAGGCTGGGTTAGGTTAGGTTAAGTTACGTTAGGTTAGGCTAGGTTAGGTTAAGTTAGGCTAGGCTAGGTTAGGTTAAGTTACGTTAGGTTAGGCTAGGTTACGTTAGGTTAGGTTAGGTTAGGTTACGTTAGGTTAAGTTAGGTTAAGTTAAGTTCCGTTTGGTTAAGTTAGGTTAGGTTAGGTTAAGTTACGTTACGTTAGGTTAAGTTAGGTTAGGCTAGGTTAGGTTAGGTTAGGTTAAGTTAGGCTAGGTTAGGTTAGGTTACGTTAGGTTACGTTAGGTTAAGTTAGGTTAGGCTAGGTTAGGTTATGTTAGGTTAGGTTAAGTTAGGTTAGGTTAGGTTAGGCTAGGTTAGGTTAGGTTAGGCTAGGTTAGGTTAGGTTAGGCTAGGTTAGGTTAAGTTACGTTAGGTTAGGTTAGGTTAGGCTAGGTTAGGTTAGGTTAGGTTAAGTTACGTTAGGCTAGGTTAGGTTAGGCTAGGCTAGGTTAGGTTAGGTTAGGTTAGGCTAGGTTAGGTTACGTTACGTTAGGTTAGGTTAGGTTAGGCTAGGTTAGGTTAGGTTAAGTTACGTTAGGTTAGGTTAGGTTAGGTTAGGTTAGGTTAAGTTACGTTAGGTTAGGCTAGGCTAGGTTAGGTTAAGTTACGTTAGGTTAGGCTAGGTTAGGTTAAGTTACGTTAGGTTAGGTTAGGTTAGGCTAGGTTAGGTTAAGTTACGTTAGGTTAGGTTAAGTTACGTTAGGTTAGGCTTCGTTGGAGCTAGTTTTACCTAGTAAGATCGGATTTTAACGGATTTCGGGTTCTCACTGTAACATATATATAACTTATAACGAGTGACATACTTCTGACGTGTATCTACATACAACAAGAAGGTAAAGTTGTCCCTGTGCATGCCATGAAGACATATTGGGGAGTGTAGGAGTAGCTCCAATCATTCTTAACCTGAGCACTAGATTGAGCTGAGTAATCACTTCACGCCCCGGCCGCTTTAGCCACGGGGACATAACACGCGGTAAAAGGTAAAGTTCACCCTAGAACAAGCCATGATGTCCCAGAGGGGGAGTAGAGGTATAGCTCTACTCTTTCTTTAACCTCAGCGCTAGATGGGGGTGGGTGGTCAGCGCCAAGCCCCGGCCGCTTTACCCCCGGGAATGACTCGGTACCCATTGTACAGGAGGCTGGGTAGGCCCCAGGGCCGGTCTGGGTGGGTGCTCAAAATCTCGCTCCCACCGGGATTCGATCCCCGGACCGTCCAGTCCGTAGCCAGTCGCTATACCTACTGAGCTATCGCGGCCCACAGAACACCCGGTACCCATTGAATATGAGGCTGCGCGGGCCACAGAGCCGGTTTAAACTTTTCAGAGAAAATAAACCTCCCTTGCTACTGCCGGGAATTGAAATAGTTTCGCTCGGTTGGCGAGCCCGCAACCTAGTGAATATACCGAATACACTACTGCGGAACATACGACAGGAAACACCCTGTAATCACTGTGCTATTGTCTTGTAAATGGCCAAGTATTCAACGACGACAATGCAATATAAATGTGTTTCTCTGTACAAGGATTGATTTGAGGAGGAATGATCAACACATGTGTAGTCCTCTGCCTAAATATTACTAGCGCTGATCTACGTTAATGTGAGAGTAGTTCGTTGACGGGACACAAAACGAGATGGCAGCATTATAGCTGTCAATGTGGAGTGAGCATTGTAGGGGCTCACGTTTGCGGTCACAATAGGTAATTTGTTATAAAGCAAGGCAAAAACGCGCATAACCTAACACTTTTAATTAATTAATTAGTAAACTACCATCTAACGCGACGATACATTTATTCTTTAACAATAAGCTACATGTTTTGTAAATAAACAACTTATAAACAAGGTATATATATAAACATTGCACATATAGTTCTTGTGACAGTTCATATATTGTTTTGACAATTGTTAGTTGTATGAAAATGCTTTTTTTTAATGGCTCGACAGCCCCTTGGGGGGCCTAGGCCGCCTCATTTTTCGACGCTTCACGATCACACTTTTTAGACACACCACACTCGGTAGGACTCCTCTATACGAGGGATCAGCCCGTCGCAGAGACCTCTACCTGACAACACACAGCACTCACAACAGACAGACATCCATGCCCCCGGTGGGATTTTTTTTTTTCCTGTCCGGGGGTTTTTCCCCTTTGATCCATGTTTGTACTGTTTAAATCCTTTCGTCCTTCATGTCACTTTACGTTCCATACTACCGTCCTTATACAACAAACACAACACAAACATCCATGCCCCCGGTGGGATTCGAACCCACGATCCTAGTAAGCGAGCGGCCGAAGACCCCCCTTAGACCGCGCGGCCACTGGGATCGGCAAATGCTTCCTTAGTAGCTTAAACTATTCAAGTTCTGTCTTTTAAACAATTTTTCAAACTATCAATCATGTTACAACTGTTTTACACACGAGTCTTCAGAAAATAATGGAGACTTAATGTACATGTAATAACAACCATGGCTCAACAGCCCTATATGGGCCTGGGCCTCCTCTTGCCTCCTCTTTTCGAGGTTACTAAGTCATGCGCATTCGTGGCAATTGGTGACTGGTCAACTGGCCACGCAGAGCCATCTGGCGGGCAGTCAGGAGACTTGGGCGAGAAATGGAGGCAATTTGGCTTACGCAACATTTTTATTCATGCCCGTAAGGTTCTTTTACATGCCGTAAATCTACGACATGGGACCTCCGAAGGAAGTGGTGCTACGGATTTTTATCACCCTTAAAAATCCATCGACCGCGAACCTTGGGTCCAGTGGCGAGCACGCTAACCACTAGTCCACCGAGGTCGACGGAGACTTAATGTACTGAAATTAAAATCCAAATAATAAACTTGTTCTAAGTAATTTATAACCCTTATTCGACGCACGTTGTGTCTTTCCTCCGAATTCTATTACGCTATATTTAAGTTTTCTTTAGGAAATTCGAATTTAATATTAAATTCAACAAGACAAAATAAAATACATTCAATGCGTGCTTTCAGGCTTCCGCCGCGAAGAAGATAAGATCTGCGCCTTT